>LBNU01014996.1:22189-35158 GCA_014162995.1 Artemisia annua | reverse complement strand
AAGTGTATGATTTAATAAAATTAACCTCACTCAAAGAACGATGAGGTAAATAAAAGCTAGCTCAGGCTTGAAAAGAATAAGAAAAGAGCAAGGAGAAAATAAGACCCGACTTCGAATAGAACTTGGACTAGAAATAAAAATCGAACATAAAAACCAAACTCTCGTATAAGATAATATTTGGAGAACCAGGTACTCGCATTGTAGAAACCTAAAGTAAACGTATATTCGTAAAACGATATTCGCTTATATTTTATGGCAACCATATTCCTCAATGGTTGAAAATCCAAATTCGAAGTATTTCTCAAAAGTTTAGTATTTCCTTATTTGGCAGATCAAATTAAATAAATACGCAATTGCCAAATACAGTGATATTTGCTAGTTTTGTCCACAATAAAGTGATGATTCACTTTTTTACTACAATAAAAATGAATTGCGAACTAAATATATTTAAAATGATTTCGCTTATTATAGTCATTTTGTACTCAATGACAATACTCGCTAAAGTATAGATAGCCTTACTCGCTATTCTGACAATAAAAAAATTATTCGCTATTAATAAAAAAAATATTTACTCGATATAAAATATATAAAAATAAACATCGCTATTTTAAGAAAACTATCTATTCGCTAAAACCTATTTTATAGATAACAATTTGACGAATATATTATATATATATACAACAAAAAATAAAAGAGATAATATAAATTTAACAGCGTTAAAAAACATATTATTTATTAACAAAGAAAAACTTGTAAAACACATGAATATAACAACGCCTAAATAACTAAATAAGGCTATAAAGCTCAATCATAATCATTAGCATCAAAAATCTCATTTTCATACGCATAATGTGTGCAAGACTTTTTTATTGATGCTTATTTACGGATCCAAATACAAAGTAAAAAAGATTGAAATAGATGGAAAAGCAATAAGAGAAATTGAAATAAGAAAGAAATAAGCAAGTAAAAGATTAAAACTTTAATTCATAAGATTTGCATAAGAAAGATATACACTAAACATGAATAAAGTTAAGAAATACACTACTCTAAGAGGCAACCTCCTAAAATCTATATATATATATACAGCGCGTATATGAAATTAAAACCAACCTCTCTCATTAAATGAGTATGATTCTAGAGATAAAGCGTTCAAAGCTTATGCATAACCCTTTCTATATTAGTTTTGCACATTTAAGTTACCCTATTGAACTTCCAATTACATGATACTACATAATACAGAAACTAAATTATACATAAGGCATTATTTATATTTTTCTAAAAACTATTATCTGATCCTTGTAACTTTGAAGAAATTAATATGTGTAGAACGAGTCTTCAATCAAAGTATTCAATGATATTAAATAGTGTGATACCTTTGCTTCAAGTTTGTAGAACTTATCTAAGGATAACATCGCTGGTTTAGTCTTTAAAGTCACTCCTCGATTAAGTTGTTCGTTGTATCGATTCTATTAGCTACTACAGACCTTTATAGTCGTAAAAGAAAAATTAATAAAAGCGGGCTGTTTATCTAGAAGCAAATGTGACCTGCATAAGCTAACACTTTCTACGAACGGCATTGAACTGCTGATGTCAATTTTTTTGAGAGCATATATAGTTGACCAATTAATGAGATGTTTGTGTGACGATAGAAATGGTCAACACACAGAGTTAGTGGCAAAGCATTCTATTCCCAATAAAAACAAATAACATAACTATTTAGAGAGTTACACTTAGTCTTTTGGTCCTGAAAATCAGTTAATATAATATATGGTGATAAAAGAATATGTGAATTAAGCACATATACGTCACATAACTGCTGACCCCCAGACTAAAGTATTTACGTGTCCCTCACGCAAGTATATCACGTCACGACCTTAAAGGAATAAAGTCTAAAAGTGTCACACCTCTCTTTACTCTAAATTATCGGAAAAGTACTGCAAAGACGTTCAAGAGAAATACGCACAATCATTTATTCCCTAAAACGTCCCGGGTGTTCCGTTGGTTAAGTGACTAAGTATGGCAATCTATATTATTGACAACTACTTTTTAGCTTATACGGTGCTCTGCTTGACAGCTTTCATGTAATCTCTTCATATACAGAATTAAGGATCAATAGAGCGAGAACACGAACAGTAGAAAAGTGCACTGGCAGATAGTCGCGCCTAGGTATACTGTGTGTGTGTGGTGTGTGGTATATAATATATATATACACAACACATACTATATGAATATATATTATATATCATATATATACTATATACATATAACATCATACAATTATATAATATATACGGCTATATATAATACTATATATATAGTATAGTAGAATAATATATATATGATATATATATATATCTATTATATATATATATGTATATATATATATACATATAATAATATACTATATAGTTAAGTGTATAGATTCTATATATATAGTATATACATATATGAGGATATTTATACAGGTGATATATATACTACGTATATATATTTATACGTATATATATAGGAAAAGAAATAATAAAAATAACTATATACGAATCATATATATAATATATACATATATACATATATATATATATATAGTACATATATTATATATTACTATAGTATATATGATATATATATATAATATATAAGCAATACTAGCTTTCGAAGCCCGCCCGATGGGCGGGCATGACTTATATTATCATTCACATATTTTACTTTATCGTAAGAAGGTTTATAAGGTCGTTTGATGGGCGGACATAACTTATGATTATCAATGGAAGGTATTATTTAACGGAAAATAATATATAATATATATTTTTTTGAGATACTATACGATATTTAGAGACGGCGACCGACCACTGAAGAAATATACGCATATGCGACAATGTTTTACGTTTTCGTATATTAATAGTTATTGGGAAACACACCGTGACAGGGAATTGGGTTTGGTGAAAGCTAAAAGTCTATTGAATGCATCTGTTAAGCTTTAGATGATCTATGATCCCTTTTTGGTTTCCTATCACGATCCCCAGCAAGTTTATGTATTTTACCTTTATAATTTCTTGCTGCAGACATTCTATTTCTGTCTTGAATTTCTGTACTTGATGAAATGTAGAGTTGAATCGCATCCTGAATATGCCAGTAAAGATAGACTTGATTACTTCTTTATCGTCTAACACCTCGTCGTTGCCACCATCTTCTTGAAGTAGTTTAATTTTTCATTTCATTTGTTGTATTTCAGTGTCCCTTTTTGCTAGTAGTGTATTCAAGTCTCGTACTTGCAGTTTCATTTGAACGACGGTCCCTTGGTTTTTCTGCTCTTCTTCGAGAACTTCCTTTGTCGCGGCCTAGTACTTCCTCAAGATGGTAGTATACTCTTTTAAAAGAAACTTTTCTTTGTTATCTAAACCACCCGACAGTAGTTCTTGTCAATTTGTCTCATCTTTCGCTTCTTCCTTCAGTTTTATAGATTTCAAAATATTATCGTCTACAAAATTTCTAGTGTCGTTGCCAATCTCGTTGATATTCTCTCTTTTCACCTCAAACTCTTTTTCTGTCGCTTTCTTTATTTTCTTCTTCGGTTGTGCAAGAATTTCTTTTTCTTCCACTTGGTCTTTTGAGATTGTGTTCATGGACAAACCCATGTCATAAACTCCATTCCCTGAAGAAACTGTTATATATAGTAAATAAAAAATAATTAAAATTGATACAATATATAGTGTGTACCTTGCAGAATGTTTTAGTCTTTTATATTGTAGATAAAAGAAAACTTAGGTGATTGTTAGTCCTTATATGATACATAATGTTTGGACTTTGGAGTGTCATATATTGTAGAGAGAATAAAAGTTTATCAGATTCTTATGCCAGTGCATACAGCAAACCCTTTGAAAATTTAAGTGGTTTATAGTGCAAAATAACAGGTTAAGGTGACAACAATGTGAATATTTTGAAGTGTTGTATAGTATGAATAATTTATTTAATTTAAAGAAATGGTATAATGATGCATGCACTGATATGGAATTCTGGATATGTCATTCATTGAGTTTTCATATTTTGGGGAAGAACTTAGGTTGATATCTTCTTCACTAATCATAGAAGTTTCTTTCAGCTTGATGTCTTCATCGAACTTGACGTTATGAATGTTAAACCATCACCACATCCAAGTTCTGTAAACATTAACAATAAACATGTCATATATTAACTCAGTTATGAAATTATATCACCAAATCTTGATAATACCCAAAATTTTTACTGATTGGCACTTGGACAGGAAATAGAAAAGATACATACATAATTCGGGATACGCAAAATTTACACACTTGTTTGATATAGTCTTCATAACTCTTATGACCACTCTATACGTCAGCTATGATACCACCAAAAAGAAACGTGTAACTACTAACATTGAGCACTAATTAGCTGAAAACCAAAAGCAATATTGAACTAACCATCCATTTAGCATTTAAATTAGCCTATAAAGTCAAGAAATACACATTTTCTTCACAAGTAAGAAAAAGATACTGATTTTATTATAATAAAGTGAAAATTCATCTGAAAAGCGCCATTTCAGATGCGTTTTTAACGTAATGAACTATAGTGTTGCCAAGAAAGATATATAAGAAAACTATTTTCGCAAATATGAATATAAGAAGATAGTCACACAAAACTTAGTACTCATAAGTTGCGGAAATAAATGATTAGACTACTATTATAAATTTCCTTTATAATATTACCTCTTCCAGCCTTCGAATCTAGTTGTTTGATCTCAAATAACATCACGAACCATAAACCTCATACGCGGGGCCAACTGTTGGTTGTTTATAGCTCCTTGAGTCGGCTAAAGTAAAGATCATTAATTTAATTTGATTTTGGCACCTCGTCGAGTTGTTTCCCAATGGTGTTAAAGAAATGGCAAATCGCCTCAACATTTTCTTCCTCTGGACAAACTTTACCATCAGTTCCTAATAGCTCATGTGGACCCAGCATCAACCAAATGTTAACGATCATTGTTCGCAATACAAAATAATAAAGTACTTCTAGCAGTCATCATGAACAATCAGCCACAATAAACAATGATAAGCTAATGCATAACATAGAGTTAATATAGAAGTTAAAAGTATTAATCACAAACTGGATATGGCTAAGTGCTTAAACATCCTCCCAAGAAATTTTTTCTAGCTCCGCCACTGAAATGTACCATTCTGTTTTGTAATATCATTTCAGGGATTTGAAGAGACTCCCTCTGCATACCGATTATTTAATCTTTGTTGACTTACTATAGATGAAAGAAGTTGATACCACCTGGATATCGCTTGTGCTTCATTTTTTCTTCTATCCTCGTTCCCTCCTAACTTCTTCTTCTGCATACACCTGCCAAACCAGAATTATTAAAAACAATATGCAGCATAATCTATTATCTACTAAATATAACATAACATTTTTTTTATATTAGATTTCTTTAACTTTAAATATTATTTAATTGCCTCTAAAAATGCATCCTTGAACTCTGTACACACCACTATACAATTATATACAGGAAAAGATTGGCCGTTTCGGAATTCAAATCCATATTTACCTCTAAAATTGCATCCCTGAACTTCGAACAAACCACTATACCATTATATATAGGAAAAGATCAGCCGTTTTGGAATTCAAATCCAACCATGGAAGGGGCATAATCGATCTTCAGTTTCTTTGTAATAGACCAGACCCTCTGGAACCCTAAGTGAACGGTTCCTGATGGAAGACACTTCTCAGACCACACATCCACTTGCCCACGCTCGTTCTGTATACCAATATAAAAAACTATGGTCACAGTTAGACAAAGGAGGTCAATTAAATCAATATTTACGTAAAATAAGAAAACAATCTGACCTTTGGTACAATCCCATTTTCTACAGGAGGTAAACACAACGGTTACGTTTAATCCTTCCCATAAAGATAGGTAGTCTTTCCTGGCCCTGCATAATCATTTTCATCATCCTCATCAGCTCCATGAACTTTGCATTTGTTGGGTTTTGTAGATCGTTTCACCACCTTCACTGGAAGTTTCATTTTTTGGCAGCGCAGCACCACATAGACCTTCATTAGCAGCATATATTGATGGAGTGAAGGACTGTAATTGAGCTCCTGCCGGACATAACTATACATCCGATAAAATACAACATATACTCTTATGATAAACCTGTTATCTAAGTAGGACCAAATGAAGTCCACCATACCAACAGCAAAGTATGCATGTAGGTGATCATGTAGCCATAGGATGTAATTCTTGGGCACAATTTTTAGTTTTAGCCACTCCAATAAGTACATTGCTACCCAGTGAGTGGGTAAATACTATGGACGGAACACCATGAAGTTTCAGAGCTATTTAAAGGTAAGTCTGGAATGAGCAAACACAATTGCAGACATCAAAAGAATTAAGAATGTGCTAATCTATGTTCAATTATGCTTATAAAAGTATGCCTATGAATCTTTTAATAGAAAGGTGTGTAAAAAAAGTAGGTAAACAACCAATAACTACGTTTATCCAAGAATACACATACCTGACGAAATGGATGCTAGCGTGACGAAGAAGATGGAATTCGTCTACAATTGTTTAGAAGATTTCGACATTGGTAGCAGTTATAGTCGGCCTTTACCAATAAATAATTGCAAAACATGACGGGACTTACTGTATGGGCCAAATAGCAGAGGCTGCTAAACAAATTACTGAGTAATAGTTTATTGCATCGGACGATTATTTTATACACGAAAATCTTTTACGAATATGCCTTTACTCTATAATTGATACCAGAAAAATATATCATGTCATTCATATCCATTTACGCACAATACAAAATTACTTAACAACCAAGGACATAGCTACAATGTTTAAATTTATTATTTGGCTTATGAGCTTATCTCATTCTGGCATATATGAAAATCACATAAGCTCCATTATCAAAATTGAGTTATAAAGTGAAAATAGATTAAACATCACATTATATTATTCATTAACATGTAACTATTTAAAAGTTTTAATAACTTTTTAAGTCCAATAATGCATTACCTGAGCTTATGTCCATGTGCTCGTGTTCTGGGGTGTAGTTTAAAATATAAAATAGTGAACCAATATCAGTTAATCTTCCGTTAACCTGATCAAATGAAAAACTTGCAACGGCACCTTGAAAGCTTAAACAGGGCTAGCAGCTTCTAGGGTTTCTACCTGGTGTGGTGGCTAGGGTTTTACAAAACTCTACATAAATTCGATAGCGTATAACTATTAGCTAACGCCAACTGTTAAAGGAGGCTTGGTCTATTTTCAAAACAATGGCATGGAGTTGCTCTCTCTATATATAAATACACTTGTCTGTATCTTTATTTTCTTTTGTCTTTATTTAAAATATTTGGAGGTTAGTTACTCAAAGAGAGTATGTGCATGCAATCAAAAGTCAAAACCAAAACAAAAGGCATGTGGTGGGTGCAGAATGCAACATCAGGAACCAATCTGCTTATAGATGAATAGGATGTATATTTCAGAACAAAGCTATTACAATTTTCAGGAAAATAACATCCCATTCCATTACATCTTTAGCCATAATTAAAGACATATTGACGGGCAGAAAACAAAGTTCAGAAAAAGTTAGCAAAGCAAACAGCCATTATTCTTAAACCAGTATAAGTTTAAAAGTCAGCACAACCTCAATAACTTCATACAGTTGTTTTATAGTTGAAATCTACTTCACATCACCACCTGCAGATAAAGTGATAAACTAAGCCTTTGGTTATCAACAACAACTCAGATAATACAGTAACATTATAAAGTGATGACGTTAATTAGATGACTCTTTAAAACAATGCACATTTATAAAACGTTGAGCACTAACGCGGAATCTCTTGTCTATTTTTGCTCTTTCGGTTTTTCAGAAACAACCCCCTTAATATTTTCTTCCTGTGTGGCTGTGTGACGATGAACGATTACCCTATAACTTTACATGGTACATGGCATATGTTAAATTAGGACATCCTAAAGAATTAGAGCGGAAAAAAGGCAAATATAGTTACCTGCAGAGAAGCCACGTGGCGTGCTACCCTCAACCAGAACACATTCGACCTTTGGGTCTACTTCCCATTCATCAAGATAGCTTCTATACTTTTTATCCATATCTGCATTCAGCATCAAATACTGATATCAAAACCAGATGTACTATAAATAGTAATGAATTAGTAATAAAATAAGAGACCTAAATTCATGGCGTTAAGAGCTTTAGGACGATCAAGATTCAACACAGCGAGACCTTTGTGAGATGATGGTCTTGTACCATGGAGACCGGTGATTGCAATTAACAGTTTGAAACAATGTTGGCACAAAGTTTGGTCGACATAGAAACTGCAAAGAAGGCAAGCAAGTATGAAAACCTTTGAGAACGCCGGTATCGTCTAACCTCTTGACACTCCTGTTTGCTGCATAGATATTATAGGTTCAGGAACACTTTCTCGGAGGAGGTTTTCATGATAGTGAGATACAATTATGCAGGAGGATGAATGAATAATATTAGGGTTTGAGAAAATCGTTTGATCATTATAAAAATAATTATGAATGAATGAATAATGGTTGAGTAGGTTTATAGATTTTGTTTTGCAATGATATACCACAACTTGTGACATGGTCTAATGGTTAAGGATCTTGTTAGTGAAAGAACAGCTCAAGGTTCGAATCTTGCCATGGCTACTTTTTTTACATAGCTCCGAATTTCATAAAATGTAGAGATTTTCGAAATTAATTATAAAAATGCAAAATAAATAAATTTAAAAATTGCTTACATGGCGACAATGTGATGACATGGCTGATAATGAATTACTGGGCAATGAGGTGGCATTAATGACGTCATACGCCTCCTGTTATATATAATATAGAGATATATCTCTTATATAATAAAACAAAACCCTAGTGGGTACTTTGTCATTTTTAAAAAAAAGAATATTTCCTTATTAGGTAATATATTAATTATTATTTAATTTATAAGTTTTTAAATTCGTTTTGTTGATATACCATACAAGTAGAAGATAAATACAAAAAATATAGATGAGATTTAAATGATTATCTTTAATCATAAAAAACTACAATTAAAAATCATAAATCAAACAAAATAAAAATTAAATTATTTGTTTTTTTATAAATAAAAATATATCATTCAAAATTTTTTTAAAAAAAAGGGCATTATAACTAGTTATATAATAAAACAAAACCTTTAGTGGTGACTTTTTCATTTCAAAAAACTCAACCTTCCCTTATTTAGTATTTTTTTTTAATAAAAGTTATTTTTAAAGAAAATCTTAAAAAATAATTAAAGCTAATTATTTCCAAATTTATCTAAAAAATTAAGAAAAAACGTTTTTATAATCACATAGGTAAATAAAGCCAAAAAAACACATGGGCCTCAATGCTATTTTTTAGAAATAGAAGCAAAAAATATAACTTTTGTTAAAAAAAAACTCCTGTTCTGGCCACACATTCACTCTTCCCCGATCCCCAAATCTTCATACCTTCTTCAAGAACACAAACCCAAAAAACCAGACGAGAACCCACCAATTTGAACTAAATTATCAACATGTGGCTGAAAATACGTCAAACCCTAATTCAGATCCAACGCCATTATTAACAACTGAAGTATTCTTTTCATTCAGTTCCCGAATTCTTAAATCTACTATCAGGTTTGTTACGTGTTTCTCAATCGTTAAAAAACATGATTATTTGTGGTTTTATGTCACCGATCATAACACATACTTCCCATTAACTAATTACTAATATTATAATCTAATCTACGCCATTGTTGCTATGGTTGGGGCCAAATATAAATATGTAATTATGTGAGATAACTTTGAAATCACTTGGTGTCAAAAAGTGTGGGTGGCTATGGGCTCAGATACTTAAATCTTTTTCCCAACTGCAAAGTTACAAACACTTGCATAGGATAAAAAGGGCACAAGTGGTGAGGAGTTTAATAGGAACCCTTTATGTAAACTTGATTAGTGGTAATTAATTTTGAATAGTTAGGTTTTTACGTCAATGTTCGAGTATGTAAGTTGTCCGAATAAACATGTAAAATGGGCGAGAAAACTGCCTTTAGCATAATATAATATTTTGAACTTTGTTACAAGTTCAAAATGAAACACGGGCTAATCAAATTCAGGTATTTAACACATATAAAGTGCATGAAGGGTTAATGATATTGAGTTATAAAAAGTTGAAGGTTTATCCTATAAGTTTTTATATTTTTTTACACTATGCTGGACGCACCTATGTTGGGTGGAGTTAACAGCACATGGTTAATCTGAGAATTGCAATAAGTTTTACCCAAATGCTTAATTTGATTATTTTCCTGTTTCAATCCATGTTTGATTACATAGATCATCTTTTTGTAATGGTGCGGCCACGAAAGCTGCTTTATATGGCTATCGGTGGGTAGTATGCTTGAATATTTTTCTTTTGAATTTGACACATTGCTATTATTATTAACATATCTGAAAATGTGGTGTAGATGGTGTTTCCCTAAGAGCAAAAATGAACCAGCAACAGTCTAGGCGGTTTAGAGCAGCCAAAGATGCAGCGGCAGATGCGGTATGCACCTTAACCTTGCACTGAGTTTTTTCACTTTTAGATTTGCGTTGATTGATCATTTTGACTTTGGCTTTTTAGGCTGCCGAGGAGGAGAGGCTGAGGGAGAAATTTGAGAGAGAAAGCAGAAAGCTTCCTCCTAAGTCCTAAACAAGAATCTCAAACTTTTGACTCCAATGTTATCACTCCTAGGACTGAATTTATGGCAGTTCTGTCAGTTGCTCTTCAGTGTTATGTTCACCAAAGATTAAACAATGATCCAGGATGGAAACCCATAAAGGTAGCTTTGATAGTAATGCTTTTACATAGACTAATGATTTATCAAGTATGGCTGTTCCGATATATCCACCTATTGTTGATGTAATAGGGGCTCACTACTGGAACATGAGACCTTGTCTGCTGATCAAAACTCCATGAAGTTTCCGGATCAGTTTCAAGATTTGAGACTAGACATTACCAACATGAGTTACGACGAATTGCTTGCTCTTGAGGAATTGCTTGCCTTAAATAAACTAAAAAGGGTGTTTGGCATAGTGTTTTATTTATCACAGTTGCATTTTATTTTAATATTTCTGTTCTTTAAAAACTTTTTCACATATTCTTGGACTAAACTGTAATTTCTTAGACTTCTTAATACAAAACCAATTCAAATTGTATTACAATTGTAATTTGAATCTAATAGGGACTTAACCGAAGCATTATATAAACTCAATTGATTGATCACGTTTTTTTATTCCAGCGAATTTTTAATCAAAGTTATCTGCAGATCATTCAACAAAACTCAACAAATTACCAGATAATTATATTCTTTACTTATCTTTTTCTGTAAATGTGTTTTGGTTTAACTTTCAGAAAGCAGATTATATAAACTGTTTATTTTAAAAATGGATTTCAAGCATGTGACCAGTTAGTTAACTCTCTAATTATGAATAATTGGTGCACTGAACTAATCAATCTATTTCAGTAAAATGCTATATATTTATAAGACTTTAGCTTCTTAAGTTATAATCTATATTAATAAGATTAATATGCTTGGCCAGTAGGTAGAGGAAAGTATTGTTGATTATGCATACTTAATGTTTGATAAAGTGGTTGAATGGAAGTTCTTAACTTTTCATGTGTTGCAAAAAAGAATTCAATTACTATAAATTTTTCTTTCTATTTTTCATTATCTAAAGTGCAACTTATATGACGGTGCTTTTGTGGTTCTTCTATATTGGATTGTAAAACTTAAGAGAGTAGACAAAGCTCTATCGTACATTGAAACTATATATGGAATATAAGGGAACTTTAGCCTACTAACTTACGAAGTATCACACGCTATTATCTTTAAACACAAAATATTCAAATTAATAAATAATTAAAATTATATACAAAATATTTTAAACTTGAAGATAAATATAATAATTATAAGGTGTTTGAATCAAAAGTTTACATAAATACAAATGGCGTAAATAAATAAGAAATTAATTCTTAAAAATGCACAACATTCAAAAACCCGCGCGTGCGCGGGTCTTATAACTAGTATATATATATATATATATATATATAAACATATGCTATATCACTTACAAGCTCGAAAACTCAACAATAACTCGAGTCGAACTTTTATAAGGTCGGCTCATTTCCGCCTCTTGTAAAAGCAAAAAATTAAGATACTTCATGTGTTAAATTTATATGTAATATTTTACATTTCCCTTCACTTAATTGCCTAAAATAATTCCCTTTTAACCTCTCCAAAGAGCCCAAAGAGCCCGCCTAAATTTTTTCCCCAAATTTAAATTGCCCCTCCACTTAATTTCATTGAACCCGCCAATGTTTTTAAATACTCCATCCCAAATATATATCCACCATAACTAGATCTGGTCTTCTTCTATCTCCTCAACACTCTCCTCACCAAAACACACACACACACACAGTGTGCGCAAGTCTGGTGATGATAGGACAGGCGTATGAACAATACGAGAGATTTACAGAGTCACCTGGTAAGGTTTTAATTGTAAATTAACTTATGATATTTCATGTCTAAAATCTTACCATGTCTTTTTAATTCTCTCATGTAGCATAAATGTTTCGATTCCTGGATTTGGAGTCTCAATTACAATGGCGGTGATGGTTGCGACTGATAATATATGGCGGTGGCGTTATTCAGCTCACTATTACAAATAAAAGGTGCAGAATCGATTGTAAGAATGCCAAAAATCGGAAAAAGACCAAGATCTGACTATCAAAAAATATAGCTGTTTCTAATCAAGTAATTACGTTGGTCTATTTGATTTTCTCAGCTTATCTTTTCCATTTTTAGTTAGGTGGTTGGGACAAAGTTACTTGTACCTTTGTAAACCATTCCTAGAGTTTAATCTATACCTTATTTTACA
>LBNU01014994.1:0-12447 GCA_014162995.1 Artemisia annua | reverse complement strand
TACTATATTAGTTTTCATTTTTTCTTTGTTAACTTCAAGTCGGCGATATATATTTTACATAATTCAAACTTACGCCACCAAGAGTATCCTGAAGTTGAAGGTGCCAAAGCCAAAGTCGCATGCAAGAATTTTAACAAGTTCTTAATGATCAAACGGACCCAAATAATTTAATGTTCCATAACAAATTTGATTTACGAGTGGACCAATGTGGTCCAAGCCCATTATAGCATTTGAGCCAGCCAACTCATGATAATTAATTTGATGTTTTAATATGGTGTCTAACTTCAATGAAAAATTAACGAAAATTTGAATCCTTTGTGCCATTGTGGTTCAAGATTTAAAGCATGTAAATAAAGAAAATTGATACTGAAACCAAAAGCTTTAAATTTTCATGAGACTTAAGATTTTTAATTCATATAAATATATAAATAGTTAGAATCTGCATTGAAAGGGTAAAACTTACGTTGACTTGTTTACTAATGTATTCATACACTAAACAATATATATAAAGTACGACATTTGAATTCAAACTTTTAATATATTTTTTCTATTAATTATCAACCACTTGTAGAATGGATGGATGATAAATTAATAACTGAGAATTATTTAAACTAAACTTCGTGACTTAAGCTAGATAGAAAAAGAAATATAAAAAATGTAGTCATTTTTTTATGTATTATTTTGCAAATTAATTACATTGTTAAACTAGAAAAATGTTTAAATGTGATATCTCGATCTCTGTAGAGAAATAACATTAAACTAAGATACCACGATATCAAGAGGCTCATAAATAGGCTCATATTGTTTGCAATGTAAATATTGTCAGAATTTTAGTTGTAAATTTCATATATACCCAAACATGCATTAAAAACATTGTACATTATACATTCAATACTTGCATTTTGAGTATATATGAAATTAATCATGAAAGTATGGTGATATATGAAATTAATCCATATAATTTTTACCTTTCAGATAAAAATGCATCTCATTCGTATCCTTGTTCAAACGCGCACATGCATATAGTGTATACAAATTCGCAAACAGAATTTCTAACATAAGCTCAAAGTATACTTTAAAATCCACTATAAATATACAAACATAAACATTTTTTTTTCGTTTTGTACGGCAAAGAGATTATATTGAAATAACCAGCGAGAAGCTAAAGATAACAAATCACCTAAAATACGCACACCAAATAAAAAAACGAACACTTCTAACCAACCCCTAAAAATTAAGCACCCGAAAATAAACCAAAGCAACTTTATCTCCTAACGAAACCACCTTAACATCTAACCACCCACGCTTGAACAAGTCACGCTCACTCCATAAGCACGTTCGATATCCAATTAAATATCTGAATCTGCAAGATCTTCATCCGAGTACTATTTACTGAGTGCAACTCGTCGACATATATTTACTGAGTGCAACTCGTCGATACCATCTTAAATAGCCGCTATAAGAGTTACATTTCATATTCTTCCTATGTGTAGTTCAGGTAACGGGTTTAAATTGATACAATGACCTGGAGAGGTCATAAATATTCAACATAGGAAACATATATAAAAGGGAAGCCACACATGCATGCATGCATATAAAAATATAGTATAAATTAAATTGTGCATTAAATCATCAATTTTATAGTATATAATAATTTGTATGAACATAACTCATAAATTTGGCACATAGATAGAGCAAATTTATATTATCTTTGGATGGTATTAATGAAGGTTCCTTTGTTAAACCATGAAAAGGGTGAGCCAACCCCATTTGTATGCAAAGCATGGTGAATATAAACAGTAGTTTTAATTTAATGTCCCATGCACCACCATTCATTATTATGCCTTGAGATCCCAATCATCACCATATTCTGAGGAACACAAAAAATTTGAAATTTTTAGAGGGAAACTAAAATGTTTTGAATTTGGTAGAATCGACTATACACTTTGGAGATAACAGCGTAAACCATGTTTATACTAATTGCCGGTTCGTGGTACATTTAAACGTGGTATGTAGATCTAGTACTCAGTTAGTTGCGTTAAGTCGTCAAGTTGGTCCTAATGAGTTGACTCAAGTTGGTTCTGTGATCGTCGATTTTGGGCTCTTGAGGGAAAATCAAAGCACTAGCTTTGTGAATTGGGTCGAGTTGATCTATCAGATAGGAGATAGCTAGAGAAGTGATTATTCGATGGATTAAGAACTTATTAATCAGGTCATTAATTAGGTGGATTAAGAACTTATTAATTAGGTCATTATTCAAACACCTTTTTACAAGAATACTACATGTTTAAAAATGTAGTGACTCATTTAGACGCTTGACCATATTTCAAGATACCTTAATTAGTATTACTTAATTCTCATTCCTAAGTGAATTATGCAAAATAATCACATAACATATGCAAAGAAGAATATCTAGATCAATAAGCAATACAAATACAAAATTTCAACTTAGTACACAAAATCTAGCAAATATCCTATTGTGTATAAACATGAACTTGACAAACAAGTAAATGAATATCATGACAAGATTGACACTTATGTATCACAACTAAACAAATTCAATCACATCTTTTAATAATCAAACAACATATATGCATACAATTAAAACAAGTAGTCATTTAGCATATCATAAAAAGAAATATACTTTTCGTCACTTTGCGTTTAAATATGACGATGTATGCCAAGCTTGATTAGTTTCCTTTATATAAATATCGCCAAATTCTTTAGTTTCAAAAGAGATTATATCAACGTTCAAAGGATCCTAACTTAAATTGCCTAACTCAAAAGTTTGAGTTTCTACGTCAAAACGAAACTTAATATTTTGGACACACTATAGTACTTGGTTTATTCTTTTGACTTCAGATTAGATTTAGGCCATAACATTATTTTTAAAAGAAATTAGACACAATTCCTTTCAAATTGATAGGTGGAGCAACTCCTACGGACTTACGGTTAATTAGTTATGAATTTTTGAAGTTGGAAAAAACTGTATACTGAACTGACGGATTTCAAGGAACCTTTTTGAAGGTTCCCGCCCATTGAAGAGAAGGGTTCCGCGGCATCTGTAACAGATTCACCAAAACTCGTATTTTGACATAAAGAAAACATGTAGGACTTACTAGATTTGGTAACAAACATATAATACACTTATTTTACTTCATTTCTACTGATGTAACTTATCTAATCATTTTATGGAGGTGATTATTCAACTAAATTTTTAGTTATCCCAAATTCTTCTTTTAAAAATGTATTTTTCGTAAATTAGCTCTAAGCACATAATTAGACACTTACAAATTCTTTTAAGAAATCTTTTCATTTATTTTTCAAGGAAACCTTCAAGCTTGTATACAAAGTAATATTTAACAACAAAATTTCTAAGTATACTTAGCGAAACATTTTTCATATTATATTCCACTTCAATGGTAATTTGATACGTGGATCGTGTTCTATTTTAAAAACCATTTGTTTTGAAAATAAGATCTACGAGGCTCTGGTACCAATTGTGAAATCAATTGTGAATACGTTACCATTTAAAAACTTTATTACTTGTATCAAAATACCAATCTAGCTTGCCATAATATGTAAAATGCTAATAATAGTCTTATGACTAATATAAAGCATATATCATGTTGTCACACAAGTATAACCATCAAGTCACACCACACGCAATGATATAATGCAAGTATAAAAGCAAAGCAATAAGTAAAAGAAAGCGCAAACCGAACACGAGGATTTATAGTGGTTCGGTCACGGATCTCCTCTCCGCCCTACTCCACTCCCCGAGTACCCAACTCGAGAGTTACATCACTAGATTAACAAGCTCCCTTCTCGGCGGAGAAAACCTTACAATCGTCGCTTACACTTTTTCCGGTACAAAGCTAAATATCGGGTTCTTTTACAAAGGTATAACCACTCCCGCTAGTTCTTTTACAAGGGTACAACTACTCCCGCTATGTTTTGTTGCCCAACATAAAAACCTTGTGTTTTATGGAACAAACACATAAACCATCTAATCTATTTTGGTGAATAGATTGTGATGTTACAATGATGATCCAAGACATACATGTCTAATGGATATGAGTGCCTAATCTAAATGATCTTCTTGAATAAGAAGTCTTCAATCATTGAGGATGTCAAGTGCCCTTGAATCTTCATATGTTGGTATGCTTTAATGAATGATGACTTCAAGATCTTCTAACCTTCTTGGTGGATCAGGAAGTATGCTATGCTTGTGACTCATGATCTTTGAGCTTGCTTCACAGGATCATTACAAGTGTATGCTTACAACATAATGAGAGTTAGTAACATTATGATCATTATGGAAAGGGTGATTAATGTGTGTTTCTACATGATTTGCTACTTATCTATATGTGTGTAAATAATAGAGGTAATGTGTGTTGTTTTTTATCAATCTAATGAGTAAACCATGTGCTACTATTTATAGGCAAACAAGTAAAGTGGTTTTCCAAAACAACTTTCCAAAACTAACAAAAACATATACCATGGGCTACTATTTATATGCAAGAGTCAACTTTGACAAGACATGTGCATGATGCAAATGACAATCTATACAAGATCTTTCAAAGTCAATATTGATAAGACAAGACATGTATATTTCATTTTGGATTAAAATGTATATGAAAGTAAATTTGTAAAGTTACTAGAAAATGTATTAACTTGTTATATGATATTTAGTAAGTTACTAAAAATGTTTTATGTACTTATGTTGTTATAAGACACATTTTCATAGATTGTAAACTTGCTAATATTATCTAGACACCTAATGTGGCACTTATTCTATTTAACACCTAAAGTGTACTTTGACCCCTAAAATACTTAAAGACTCTAAAAGTATTTTAAACATTCTAAATGGTTGGTCAAGGGGTTTGATCATAATGCCACATAATAAACATGTACGAACCTGTGTTGTAGCATACGAGGACTCGAGACGTCGAGAGGTGTTGAATGTATGTTGAGCCAAAATATGATTACAAATAACTTGTATATTTTACGTTATGTATCAAGTTATATGTTTGTCATTAATCAAAACAAACGAGACTGTATAGATTAAATATCGTAATATTTGCACTAATAGATTGTTGTATATTGTTTAGTTGATTGTGTGGAAACCGTAGAGGGGGTGAATACGTTTCCATTTAAAACTTAAATCTTTTGTATCAAATGACCAATCAAGTTTGATGTAATATGAAAAGTGTCAACAAAAAGTCTTGTGACAACTAGTGATAGTGGAATTTCATAAGTGAAGCATATAACCATGACACAAGCATTGACGCACATAAACACCACACAATATATGCAATAGGCCACACAAACATAAAAGCAATGCAAATATAAAATGGTAAATGCAAATATAAAAAGTAAAAAGATAAGTTAAGAAAGCTCAAACCCGGACACGGCGATTTATAGTGGTTCGGTCATGAAGCTCCTCTTCACCCTACTCCACTCCCCGAGTACCCAACTCGAGAGTTACTTCACTAATCAACAAGCTCCCTTCTCGGCGGAGAAAACCATACAACATTGCTTACAATATTTTCCGACACTAAGCTATATGTCGAGTTCTTCTTCGGGTACAACCAAACCCGTTATGTTTTATGGCCCAACATAACAAACGTTGTGTTTTAAGGCCTAAACACATAAACCGCGTCGCTTACGTTATTTTCCGACACTAAGCTAGATGTCGAGTACTAATCTTAGCTAGTACCAATCTACCACGATCTAACCGATCCTCACAAATCACACACTCTACAAGATCCACATGATCCATAGTTGATCAACCCGTTCTACCTTTGATCCACTTGATCAAGACACACTAGCACACAAGCTACAAGAGATCTCCAAGATTTCAACAAGATCACCATGATCAACACTAGAGGAGTAAACAAGACTATGACACTTGATGTATATCAAGATACAATCAAGCAAACTAATAAGTAATGCAAGTGCACTACACAAAGACTCTAACACCTTGCATCTTCTTGATACTTTGTGTTCTTCTCTTGCACTTGAAGAGGAATGAAGGTGATCACTTGAATGGATGATTGGATCACTCTAAAACAAACTAAAACTCTCTAAATGATCAAAGAAAATGATCTAAATAAGAAGGGATTAGACCAGAGAAAATTGAATGGAAAAATCAAGTTGGAAGTATAAAATGGTCCACTATTTATAGGCAAAAAAAACTAGCCGTTATAAAGGGACGGTACCACTAATTGTCAGACGGTACCACTAAATTTAACGGTATTGTCGGGTATTTAGTGGTACCGTCCGTAACAGAGACGCTCCCTTTTTTGTGTTTAGTGGGGAAGGTTTATTTTGGGATGTTTGGAGCTGTTTGGGGGGGGNGGGGCGCCCCGTTGGGGCGAGATGCTCCTCCAAACCCGCCCCGTACCCCATTTGGGTTCTTATTGGGTTATCTTCTTCGGGCGCGATGCTCCAACAAACTCGTGTCTTTCCCCGTTTATTATTGTTTTTGCACTATAAACAATTTAATTTTATGCAATACTTGAAAAATCGAGAGGCCATTATTAATAACTTCAGTATTATTCATATTAAGCTTTCAACTACAATATTAAACATAAAAAATGATAAGCTACTCATGTCTCAAATCAACTCTTTTATAATATTATGACACGAAACAACTTCCATTGATCACAGTTTTCAAATTCACAATATTGAGCATTAAAGAATTATATTTTTATTAGGTAATTACATATGTAATATTATATATATAATTGTATATTATGTATATATATGTTTCTGGGCGGGGCGGGGCTGGGATGTTGAGCCCCGTCCCCGCCCCAAACCCGATAAAAATCCCCGGTAATGCCCCGAAACCCGATAAGCATGCCCCGTCCCACCCCAAAAATCTCGGGTTTCCCCGTCGGGTTCGGGTTTTTTTGCCATCCTTACCCACGACCAATATTAAGGAATACAATGCCTCAACTAAAATAAGGACGTGACAATTCGACAAATCAGTAGGAGATAAGTAGAGGGAGTAATGAAATCTAAGTAAACACGCTTGTCTACCATAAGAATTTTCACCACAATTTACTTTTTCTTGTTTAGATTTAGTTTAATTTTAGTTTTATAAATAGTTTTTGGGTTAGTTGGATAGCAACTAATTCCGCCACACTTTCAAAAACTGAGATTTTACCTACTTTCAAAAAAAATATAAAAACACAAAAAAAATCATCCATCACCTCTAGAATTATCTCGACATACACTTCAACCTAACGACAATATTCCCCTATAGAACGATCAATCCCCCGTATTTACCTATACTACATTACAACGGTGAAGTACACTGCCTGGAGGATTGCAAAACTTCTTGAGATCCCTTAAGAAGTAAAACCTTTTGTGAGATTTTGCAAATCCCGCATCATTTATCATATGTTTATCGCTTGTTTTATATTATTTTATATGAGAATTGATACTTAATCGCTTATTTTTGTAAATCTCAGTTATAAACAAGCATTTGGTGAAAGTTAGCTATTTTGGATCTGGAGCAAAATAGATCAAGTTGGAAAAGTCTACTAAACTGGAGGAAGATATGCCGTATCATTCTAGACAGATACGCCGTACATGAAGACTTAGATGATTTTCAAGACCATTGACTGACTTTGAAGCATACGCCACATGGATTTATCCCATGCGTTGTATATGAAACCTTGGTCAACGTAAGAAGATCTGACTTGTTCTACTCCAGATACGCCGCATAACATCTCAGAGATGCCACATATCGATCTCAAGACTTCACCAGAAATCCAAGATGTTGAAGACATGCATACGCCGTATAAAGATTGAAGGTGCGCCGTATCATATGGCGGTGTACGAATATTCCTAAATATTTTAATCTTGGGCCCCACGCGAAGTTACCTAGTTACGGCGTATCAACTTAATGGATACGCCGTATCGATTCTGTTTCCAGAATGTATAAATACCCCATTCGACTGCCAAAGTCGAGAGAGATACCACACAACAGAAAGCGACGACTTGGAAACACAAGACACAACCAGAAGGACGAATTTTGAACAGTAAGAAGGTCCTGCTAGTACTTTAATTTATAGGAAGATTCGTTTAATTTGTATTAGTACTCTTTTAATCGTTGAGTTAACATCTTTTTCACTATTTGATCGGACTTAATTGTTTCCGTCTTTTATAAAGAATATTTGATGTTTTATTGGATCCTTATGCATATGTTTTGATTACATATAGAGTTTATCGTGCCTTGCCGACCTTAGGCTTGCACAATTACTTCTTTAACATCATTTGCATGATTAATGTAAGTCCCTAACAGGGATAAATAATACATAAATCTAGTAATCATTAAGGTGGACTTTATGCGGAGATCTGGTTAATTGTGACAGGATTAGTCCGTCGAGAAGACTTAATACCCGAAATCTAGACGTTTAACTGGATCTAGACATTGGAATGATATACGCATACACGTAAGAATCCACTAAGAGAGAATATATTTTAGTACTCGTCTTATATAAGCTAAGCAATTAAACGTGTGACAAATCTCCCTTACTATCGGCCAGGCCACTTATCTGTATCTATCTGTGTACGTGTGGGTCAATCGTCTTATTACTTTTATTTACTGTTTACTTAATCTACACATCGTGTCAGTCTCTCAGGCTGAGAACCCCCTTTTGCGTTAGATTAGGTTTAATTAGAACTAACTTTAGGATTAAAATACTAATAGATAATTAAATGTTAACGTCACTCTTAGTTATCAACACTCTACTTACCAACTAGGCTACATTGATTGGCTACATCGCCCGTTAGTGTTTGTTATAGGTTAAGTCAGCTAAATATAAATGTAAAACTTGATAACATAATCTATACCTACAACGAGAACACATCAATGCCCGACTCTTGTTAAACCCCCACCTTTTGTTTTTCTAATAACATTTCAACACTCAAAGTGAGATAAACCAACTCATTTAGCCAAGGTTTTGGAAATTTAAAAATGTTTATGACGTAAAAACTAGATAGTTAATGGTTTAGTCCAATTTCAAAAAGAAATAGAAGAACCATTGGACATTGTATATTGGATAAAACTTTGCCTCCCATATTTGAAATTCAAATTTCAAATTCAAGAATTTATTGTTAGAGTGTCAGTTGTATGATGTGGTAACTTTGAGTGTGCAAGTGAATGTGTAAGAGTGTTATAAGAGTGTGTGAGTGAAGTGAGTTGGCAAACTAAATATGGAGAGGAATGGTTAGGAGTATGTGTGTGAGTGTGTAAGAAAGTGTCATGGAATGGGTTGGCAATCTCAAACTTGGATAGAAAGGTTTAGAGTGTGTGAGTTGTAATTTGAAATTCAAATTCAAGCTATTTCGTGATTGTGAGAGGGATGAGTATAGAGGAAGCAAAGTGAATGACACATTGTAAGAATGTGTAAGATATGTGAGGAAGGTAGTATAATGGGAGGTGTTATTAGAACTCAAAATTAAATTAAAATAGTTGTGAGTGTGCGTGTTTAGGCTGATAGTGTGGGGGGGGATTCAAATTCAAATTTGAATGTTAAGTATATGTGAGGAAGAAGAAGAATATGTATTGTCTTTGTTTAGAATGAATGAGACATAAGAGAATGTTGTAGTGTAGGGGACACAAGTACAAGTTTTCTAAGAGAGTGTAAGGGAATGTTTGTTAGTATGATATTTGAAATTATACAAAGGAGGATTATATTTGAAATACTTAAACTCAAGTATTCAAACTTGGTAATCCTTATTTAACCCATAATTAAATCATTCACTAATCATCTTGATGCAAGAAAGATGAGTGCTTTGCATCAGGGTAAATGAACATCTTATAAATCAGATAATTGTGTTTAAGCAAAGTGACCTCAACTTAAATGACCAATATGGGAGTAAACACGNAAGGCAAACACTCTAAACCCTAATCTTTAATTCACTGAAAAATACACAAATAATTAATCTAAGCCTAATAACATTCCAAGATCATTCATCATTATCAAAACAATGGAAGTAAGTTTATATTTTATTTTTATTTGCATTTGATTAGATTTTACATGTTCATCATGCTAAAATTTGCTAGCACTTTTATTAATGCATTCGATTAGTACCGGTAGACGTGTACTAGACCCTTATAGAACTCGCTTGTCAACACCGATTGTTGAAGCTTTGATTTGAACCAAAGATTGGGTGAGAAAGTTGAGAACGCAAATTAATTAGGATGATGTTGAAGATTTTATTAAAGACGATGAGATTGACAAGGATATGGAAGAACAATTAGAGAAACTAACCAGAAGAGACAAAGAGAAACAAACTGTGAAACTCTAAACGGTCTTAGTTATTTTGATTGACAAAGTTTTAAGTTATTTTATTTTGTTTTCCAGATTGTTATGCATTATTGTTTTGTTAAAAATATGAACAAATGAAAGTAACTATAAAATGATTGATTATTCGAGTTTATGGTTTAGTTGTTAATTGTTATTTGTTTAAATGTAAATGGTTGCAAGTTCTTAGAAAGTTTAATTTTTTGTGTTTTTTATTAGCTTAATAGAAAAGCGGTTCCTATACGGATAGATCCAAAAGAACTGGAACCGGAACCGGAACTAGAACCAGAACCAAAAACTATATTCGGTTCGTTTCTCGGTTCCCACTTTTCAGAAAAATCAGTTCCCGGATCCACCGGTTTCAGTTCCGGTTCCAACCGGTTCCAGAATCATGCTCATCCCTAATTCTAACTAGGAGTAAATTCTAACAAGTCAATTTTGTTCATTTAGGCTTTGCGTGGGCCATTTTTCGTGGGCTATATATATGGGCTTCGCATGTTTTATTAATCGTTCTAAGTTGTGGATGTAGCAAAACACAATTATATATTTTACCAAAACACAATTATACTTTGTGAATTCTCGGTTATTTACGATTGAAGTAAAATTTTGACCCGTTTTGATTTTTGCAAATAAAATTGGACAAGAGATTTTTGAATAGTTTGTCATGGTAGAGCAGGAAACATGTGATTGTGGAGATGTCACTATTATGAGTTTATGCTTGTCCTATGCAAGTGTATAAGGGATGGGAAAAAGGATAGGATAGGGTTGAAAGTTGAAAGAGTGTATTTATTAGGAAAGCAAATATTTAATATTTTCAAATTTTTGGGGTTGAAAATTGTGGACCCAAAACATATCCCAAAATCTTTATCCATTTGCCATATTTATTCTTCATCCTTTTAGTTCTGTTTTATTGACATCATATCCTATATCTGAAATTGTTATATATGTTGCTTAAGTTTATCACATACCAAATGGAACATCGTAGTTGATAGTTTTACATGAAATGTAATGTGTTGCATATTATGGAATGACATTAAACATGCATAATTAAGAAAAGTGCCACTTTAGAGCTTCTAAAAGGATTAGTGAGAGACTTTAATATTATGTTTGCAAAATTTGATATGTAAAAGCCCCCATATTTTTTTATGTTTTGCTTTTACGACTACTCTGGAAAGAACTTTGCTATGAGGCTACGTAAATCAAGAAAAAAGAATGAATATGCATCAACCCACAATCTAAATTGAGTTCGGTCTCTTTTTTTAATAATATTTAAATATTCATTTAAAATTTGTGTTTTATGCAAATGTATGCATCAGCATTCAGCCATATGAGTCAGTTTTCACTTTTCAGAAAGTACACCTTTATATTCAGAAATGTCAATTTGAATTAATTATTTGTAATTGCTCTTTACATAAAGCTTTTTCTAACTTGTGCCGTAGGGCACAAGTTAAGCAAACCATAAGTACACAAAGGCTCACGAAAAGTATATGGAGATTACATAAAAATACAGACAATTTTACTTTTATACGAGTCCCTATGTACTTTTGATGTACTTATAGTGTGCTTAACTTATGAACTTGTGCCCTAAGGGGGTTGGCAGTCATACATCACCATACTTCACCATGATTCGTCATTAACAACTCAAATCAAGCCAACACATTTCATGATTCAACCATACCTCAGCATACTTTTTTAGTGGCAACCATGATTCAAATAAAAACTAATTTTATTTTTTATTTTTTTTATTCATAATTATATTAAACAATTTAATAAAAACATTAAATTTTATTAATAATTCAAAGAAAATTACATAATACTTAGAGAAAAAAATAGGAAATCACTAGTCATCGAGGTATGGTAAGTCTTGAGCCGCTACGTGCTCCGTAAGATCATATCGGAGACGGTTATGGATATCTTCGTCGAGTAACTCCTGTAGTACACTATCGTCATAAACTGGCGCGACCGGCGGATCCATTATATGAACCGGTGATATTGCCATCTCATCGTCTTTTAAAATCATATTGTTCAATATAATACATGTATAAACGAGTTTTCGATTCTTTTCGACGGACATATCCCGGAGAGGACGACTTAGAATAAACCATTTTCCCTTTAGACGATC
>LBNU01014992.1:151743-168058 GCA_014162995.1 Artemisia annua | reverse complement strand
GATACTTGGTTATAGGATGATTTCGATAAAATGTTAAAGTCCAAGTAATTCTCGATAAACTTGAAAGTTCTTGAATACTTGATAAAACAAGTAGGATCTCGATAACTCACGTTGTTCTCGATAAAAGGAGATTATCGAGAAATGTTGGAGACAATTATCGAGATCTTTGGTTCAATGAAGACAAAGTATGTTTTCGATGTATCTGAAAGTAATTTCGATAGATTCACAAGATTTCGAAAGCAAACAAGTGATTTCGATAAATGGTGAAGTTCTCGATAACCTCAGGTTCTCGATAACAAGTATCAAAGTTTCGAGATTATACAATAACAAAACTATCCAATAAGTCGAAGTGTTTTCTTTCTTTTACAAGAGAGAAAAGCACTGAGTAAGCAACAAAAAACATTTAAGTAGTAATATCGAAGGTTCTCGATAAAAGAGGGTTTAAGGTTCTCGATAAAATGGGGTTTTGTGTTCTCGATAGAGTGCCAAAAATATGTTTTTTCTTTTGTGAAAAAGCAAGCCTAAAACGAGTTTTTAATCCAAGATTCTTGTACAACTAGCATTAAAATAATGAAATCTTAATGAAAGTTGCAAACTTGAACTTTTTAACAAAAATTTTAAGATTTTCGATAAAAAGGTACAAGTTTATACGAATCTAATAAACTCAAAAATTTTGAAACTTTGTTGTTTGTTTTGGTTTCTAACACAAGTTTGTAAGCAAATATGTGATAAAAACACAAAAGAAGCAAGAAAGTTGCAAACTTTTTGATTCTTACGAGATAAAAAACAAGTTTTTGGTTCGAATAACACAAAAAAAAAAAAAAAAACTACACCTTCTTCTAGCGATTGATACCACTTGTTAGGTCACCATATTAGTAAACACAAGTATTCAAATGAGAGAAATGAGATGAGAATTAGACTTGGTTGATTAAGATCAATATGAAAGATGAAAGAACAAGAGTTTCCTTTAGATATGAAATTAACCAACAAATATTATGAGATACATGGTGTCCTATTTATAGGAGAGGGATAGGGCAACACTCCCTTCCTTCCCTATCATCTAAGTCGTGGGCTTTAAGGCCCATTGGACACCTTATTGGACAAAACATTAACCATCCGAGTAACTAACATAATTAAGATAAAAGTGATAATTCTAGCAACCTATTACATTTACTGAAATGACCGAGACTTGACTGAATAGTTGAAAATTATGATCCTAACAACTTCCCTATCCTAACCCAGCCCATCACCACATTATAACCCGATCCACCCATCACCTATACCCGGTGGTCAAACAACTCAACACCAAAGTCAAAACAATAAAAAGAAAATCCACCCCGCTTGTTACTGTACATCCCTCCCAATCAATTACCCTGCTCCCTCCATTATTACCTAGCATCTTTTAAGTACGAGGTAAGGGTTCTAGAAGGTCTGACTAGTCAGAGCTTGATGTCGACATCAAATAGCACACCTGGCAGCCTCTTGCAATCCTATTGGTCAAAGTGAGGTGGAAGCTTAATCCAAGGGCCTATAATGGATAGAATGATGACATCAATTGATGAAAGGCTGTGATTAGAGATTCGAGATGCTTCTCAGAAACCCTCATCTTTCCTCAGCTCAGCCTATAAAAGGACTCCTCCTCACTCACGTTGAAGCCATTAGGAGTAGGGATAAAATTAGGGTAGCGTAGGAGTAGTAGCTTTTAATTAGCTTATTTTTAATGTTGTGTTAAGCTTTTCAATTCTGTAACTGTCGTTTTAAACTCTGTACGCTCTTAGAATTTTAATGCAATCAAGTTTTCCTTTAAATCCTGTCAATTAATTTTAAGCTTTTATAATGTTTAAAGATGGTTGAAAAAGTTTTCTTATTGTTTCATAAGCTCATATAAGTTGAACCACAGCTTATTGTGAGCTTGTGATCACCATTTTACTGTTTTGATCAAATTCTTCTTAAGGTTTCACCAAAACCTCAAAAACTAAAAAATAAGTACTTTTTACTGTTAGCTTAACATTAGTGCTTATTCTTAGTTTAATATTGCTTATTTAGTCATAATATAGCTTAGTTTTCATCTGAGTTTCCAAAATATAGCTTAAAACCTGATTTCATAGTTCAAATTCATAGCAGTTTCATACATACAGGGGTGTTTGGCACAAGCTTTGATTTTTAGCATAAAATAATTTTTACCCATTTTTGATATTTGAATCAGCTTTATTTCAATCAAATCAGTAGTTTAAAAGTTAATTTTGGCAAGTTCTAGTAGTTTTAAAACCTATTATTCAATTTTCTACAAATTTTGGTTCATAACTGCTTTGAAAATTATGCACAGGTCAGATCTAGTTTAAGTTGCACTTAGTTGTTATTCTTGTTTCATATTAGTTCCATTTAGGTTTATAGACTTGTTGCACATCTGATATGTAGTCTTTATTAGTCAAATTTGCATTTTCACATTTTGACCCATTTAGAGTAGATTGCATAGCCTTTATGCCTACTTAGCATTTTTCCCTTTAGATTTTAGCATTCGTTAGTAGTTCTAATTCCATGATTCCTGTTCCTATGCACTCTCTTATTGTTCATCTTTATCTTTTTCATGCTCATATCCCCTAGCTTACTCATTTCCTTGCTTAAATCTTTGCTCAAAAAACCCCCTAGTGAGCTGTTTTTACATATTCCTAAATTTCATATTATGCTCATCTGTCATATCCCTTAGGCCTTTTTCTAGGTGCAAATCTTTTCCAAATTTCCTCATTTAGCTTTTGGGAGTGGATTGATAGCTCTAGTTGAACTTTCCTTGCCTTATTTGAGATTAGCTTATGATTTTGATAGCTTTAGGTACCTGCTAAGTAGCCTCATCAGTCCACTTTAGCATAAGCAACCTTAGGATAGGAATTGATTATTTAGAGCTTATTAGCTTACGTTAACTGATAATCTCTGTCCCTTTAGTATTCCCCTAGTATAACTTAGCTTCATTCTCCCCTAGGTCTTGCTCAATTAGCTTTTAGATTAGCTTTAGGTTACTATAAATTCCTTTTACTAAGCTTTTATGTAACTGCTACTGGTTTAGCTTATGAACCTGCTTAAATTTGCTTTTTCACAAAATGTTCCAGTCATAAAAGTTGGTTATTTTGATGTTTTTAATGAGTTTTTCAAACAAAAATAAAAAATAAAAATGTTTTTGCAAAAAGGTAAGGCAGGGGATTCGAACCCCTGACCTCAGCCTTCACCACACCTTAGCACCTCCACGTTTAACCAAATGCACCCTAGTGATTTTCTCTTTAGCGTTTACATGTTTAATTCCTTTATAATACTTTATTTTCCTAGCTTAATTAGTTTTTAAAAATCTGTTTAGCTTAATATAGCTTATGAGTAGTAGCTTTTCCTAAAATTCTTATTTTTCCTAAGCTAAGTTTTAGTTAAAGTATTTATTATAAAAGTTTCAAATTTATTCGACATGTTTTGCTAATTTTAGTAATTTGTTTTCTTTGAATTAGTTTTTAAATAATTTTAAATAAAAAAAATCATAAAAAATATTTTACTTTTTCCAAAATTTTCTTTTATAAATTAGAATGTAGGAAAATTATTTTCATGCCCGTAGGATTAGGATTTCTTAGATTTCACTTTATATTTTGCGCATCTACGTTTTTAATTCCCGTTTTAGTTTATATTTACGTTTCAGGAATCCCTATGCCACATTACTTGTTCCCTTAGCTTTATTGCTTATTTTTAATTGTTATTTCATTATCCGTAGTGTAAAATCCCCATATTCTCACTTTTATTAACTATTCACTTCCCGATTTCACGATCACGAACCGACAGCTCAATTCAACCTTCGTTGGGACTACGACCCTGGGAAATACTTCCACGAGTGTTTCTTCAGAACTCTAAATAATACATCAAATCAAATTACAACTAATTATTCATCGTCTTGGGAATATTCTTCTTCATGTTGTTGTTGGCGTTGAAGACATTTTTGCCAAACATGCTCCATAAGGTCTCGTTGGAGCTGAAAATGCATTTCTGAGTCGCGCATTTTCCTTGACTTGCATTGCTGGGTATCACATCTGTCGACCCATGTTTGTTGCCTCAAATGTGGTACCGGATCCACAAACATTTCGCGATAGTCACGGAGCGCAAACTTTTGATCTTTCAATATCATGTTATGCAAAATAATGCAGGTATACATGATTCGTTGTATCTTGACAATTTCATAAGCACGTGCCGGTTGTTGTAGTATACCCCACCGTCCTTGGAGCACACCAAGAGCACGTTCGACATCCTTTCGTGCACTTTCTTTCTTCCTTTTGAAATAACTATGTTTCTCGTCAGTCGTTGCCGAGAAGGATTTGACAAAAGTTGCCCAATGTGGGTAAATTCCGTCAGCCAAGTAATACCCCTGTTCATACCTTCTTCCGTTTACCATATAGGGTGCCCTTGGGGATTCGTCAACAAGAATGTCGTCGAACAAATTAGAGTTATCCAAAACATTAATATCATTATTTGCCCCTGCCATACCAAAAAATGCATGCCAAATCCACAAATCTTGTGAAGCAACAGCTTCAAGCATTAACGTTGGGTATCTTTTATCACCCCTACCAAATTGCCCCTGCCACGCCACCGGACAATTTTTTCACACCCAATGCATATAATCAATGCTACCAAGCATTCCCGGAAAACCATGTTCCCGTTCATGCTTTAGGTAAATACTTTGAATGTCCGCCCGTGTTGGTTTCTTAAAAACTCAGGCATAAACAAATCCATAACACACATGTTAAAATTATCAAAACATAAACGCATAGTACTCGCACCCATTTGCAAATACTCATCAAACACATCGGGTGCGCTGCCGTATGCCAATTGGCGTATGGCAGGTGTACACTTCATAAGAGCACTAATACTCCCTCGACCAGTACAATCATGTCCTGACTTAAAGTATTGAAGGTGATCTGGAATACTGATGAGTGTGTAAATACTCATCATTTTTGTCTCATTTGAACTGCCAAAACATCTAAAAACACTCAAATATGCATCAAAATAGTGAAAATATTCCAAAAGTATGTTTTATATGTTTCAGATGCAAAAAGATCAAAAACAGATGAAAAACAACCAAAGTTTGCATAATTGGCAGTTTCAGTCCCTCAACTATCAAGAATTGACAAAACTAGTCCCTAAGCACTTATTTTAAATAAAAAGTTACCAAAGGTCCTTTTGAAATCACAAATAAACATATTTAGTCCTTTGGTGTGAAATTTCATAAAATTACAAGTTTAGTCCCTGGATTTTGTNCTGAGAATTTCAAAAGTGGAAAAATCAATTGAGGTCCTTGTACTATTCATCTTGGCAGAAATCACCCTTGGATTAACTTTGGAAGATTGGCATCTCAGGCCCTTGTACTTTGCAGAATTTACACTTTTGGTCCTTGTGCTTATAAATCTATAAACCAAACGGACCTATTATTCTACTAACCCAAAAATAAAATTAACCCACCCTTTAAACCTAAACCCATAAACCAGTCCACCCAAATCCAATCTCCTTAGCCCATTGCATTTCCTGGCCCAACAACAAAAACAAACACACCCCGTTATAATAAAACTGTGGTCAAACCACAGGTCAAACCCATCATCCCCTCCAAAACCACCCCTTCAATACCACCTTATCCTCCATCACCACTTGCCTGCAAACCATCACATCCACCACCCCATTATTCACCTCCAAACACATAAGACAAGTAGCATTAAATGCTTCATCCTTTATCCAAGTTAACAGAAGACAATTTGCCCTTATCCCTTTTTCCCGCCAAAAGCCAATTGATGGCTAGGATCAAACTGAGTCATCCAACGGCCAAGATTTATGATGGGATTGCTACAGAAGACTGCCAGGAACCCTAATAGTCTTTATAAAAGAAGAAAAAAGCAGAGGAGAGATGTATGTAGTTGTAGTATAATGTAGAATGTTGTTTTAACTTAATTTCCTTTATCAGTTGTAATTTTTAGTTCAAAAGTTTGTATTCAGTATTTTAAGTGTAATTCCATCTAACTTTAATCTTAAATTCAGTTTCATTTGGCAAAATCGGTTTTAGCATATTTTCATGAAAGTCTTAATTTTTCCTTAAAGGTGTTAAAAGTTGTTGTTTGTTAATCCATTAGGATCATTATAGTCACTAATAAGCTTTTATAAGCTTCCTGAGCACCCTAATCAGTAGTTATTCAAAATCCCAAAAATCCTAAAAAAATAGAAAATAAATCAGTGAAAATAAAAATTCAAGGAAGAAGATGAGAAGATACATGGAGCATGGTGCATATTGGAAGGCTATGGTTTAGTGCCTCAGGGGAGGCTTTAGGACATGTTTGAGTACTTTGTTCTTGGTTTGGATGTTCACAGAAACCTTTTGTAAGCAATCTTCATATTTCTTGCATTCCACTGTAGCATTGCCAATTCTGTTTGATCCTTGATGTTTCTTTGTTTACTAGCTTAATTTGAGTAAAAAATTGATGCTAGAATGTTAGTGTTTAATGATTAGGATCATATATGTGTATTATTTAGTAATCAGTCAAATTCTCATAAGTAATCATAAGACTTTGTGGTGTTAGATTCTGCATGTTATTAGCTTATTTGTGTTAGTTTAAGCTTATTCAAGTTACTTTACTGCTTTTACTTAACTCTTATGTCCTATATCTCATAATTGCATTTCCACTGCCATAACTTAGCCAAAATTGCATTTTCCTGTTCTTGTTGTTATAGGTGGTATTTTAGTGATCACATAGCTTCTATTTAGTCTCCTTAATCTGTTTAAAGCTTAAAAATCAGTAGTTGTAGTTTTAAATTCCAAAGTTGTAGTGTAACTTGTTACTTAAGGAGTGTTTGGATTAGCTTGCATAACTGTGATCAAGGGCATTCTGGATGTTGCATTTGGTTGAAACAGGTCATGATAGGTATATTTAGGGTTGTTAGAGTCTAAAGTTTGCAAGTTCTTCACATAAAAGTCAAAATCTCATTTAAATGTCATTTAGGTATACACTGTTGGATTTTTAACTTGCATTATCATAGATATAGGTTCATTAGTGGTTAATACAGCTTAATCAAGTCTCTTTTTAGCTTATAATATCATTCTCAGCAATTAGAAGCTAATCAAAGTTCAAAAAAGTCAAAAGAACCAACAATTTCAAAAAGTCAAAATTGTCGTTAGAAAATTTTTGAATAAACTAGTTGATTTTCCCTAGGTCTTAATACTAGGTTTCAGGACTTGTGCTTTTTGGACATTAATATTTTGTTGCTTATCTTCATTAGGATATTTTTAGTTATTTCATTTAGCTTAGTTAAACTGCTTATTTTCTGCTTTTCTTTTAGCACTTTTTAGCAAATTTCCCTTGTGACTCAGTTTTCACCAAACTTCACAAGCTTACACAGAGCTTATTTGTGGGAGTTAGGCTTTGATTTTTGGATTATTTGAAAGCTTCCCAGGTTGGCTTATTGGGTCAAAAGCCCTTTTTGACCCTTGAGCTTGTTTGTGGACCCCACATAGGGCTACATATAGCCCTTTTGGCCTGTTTGGTCTGTGGTTGTGGATTATGCTTATTTTTTGTTCTTAGCTTATTGAGTGTGCTTTTTCTATCTCTCTGGCTTATTTTGTGTTCATATCATTTGCTTATAGCTTAATATTACTTCTGTGATCATTGTGTGGCTTATTTTTCAACCAAAATCCATTTTCAAGGCAAATATCCACCTGTTAAGCATTTTAGTGTCCAAAGTACTTATTTTTAAGTCTCAAAAAGTTTGTATTTGCAAAAGTTGCATATTTTCAGTATATAAATAGTTTCCAAATAGAAAAATCAAAAAAATCATCACTTTTAATAAAGTGATAGCTTCTAATTAAGCCATTTGGCTTATTGTTCAGCTTTTTCAAAAAGCAATTTTCATGTTTATAATTTTCATAAGTTCCTGTTCACTTGTAGTATTTCTAGTAATTTTCTTAGATTTTTATCTTTTAATTTATTATTTATAATAATTAATATTAGTTTAATTAGTTTTAATTCAAAAACCGAAAAGAAAATCCATTACTGTTTATTTTTAATCACTAGTACCTTTTTATAATTTTTCTAGTTCATATTAATTATAAAGTAATTTTAAAAAATATTTTCATAATTATTACTGTTCATTTGCTATTTATCTTAATTAAATTAGTTTAACTAGCTTTTAATTGGTAATTAAGTAAATAATTAGTAAAATAGTTTAATAATAATTTTTATAAACTTTTCATAATTTTTTTGGATTCCTGTAATGGTTAATTAGTTTTATAAAATATTTCTTAATTTTCAAAGTCAATTTTAGTATAATTTGTAATTTAAATTAATTAAATTAGTCTAATTAATATAATTAGTAATTAATTAATATTAAATCCACAAAAAGATAAAAGATATATTTTTAATTTTTATATTATTTTTAATTTATTTTAGAGTTTTTTAAAATCAATTTTCATTTTCTTAATTTTATTTAATATTATATTGTATTTAGTTTAATTTAATATTAATAATAAGTATTAAATAGTTTTTAATTAATATTAAATAATAAAATAATCAAAAAAATATTTTTCTTTTTTATAAAGTTTTCTGTTAATATTAAGTTTGTAAAAAAGTCATTTTCACCCCCTGTAGTTTGTTTTTGCTTAATTCCCATTTTCCCAGTACGCATTTGCATTTGTTTTAATTCTGATTACGTTTTTAGTTTATCTGATTCCCAGTAATTGTTTATATCTGTTATTTGTCTCATTTCATTTAGTGTAAATGAATCCAAATCATTATCTGGTTACTTTCCTCAAATCACTTATTCCCAGAACGTTTCCAAAATACAATTTCAACCTCGTTGGGACATAACGACCCGCGAACACACTGTGCTTTCAAAGAATCATAAATTGATCTCTCCTCTCTCAGATTTGACTTGTTGACCATACCTGGTTGACTTTTTAGTTTGGGAGGAGTCAAAAGTCCACAAAGTCAAAGAAGAAATACATCCCTTGGCTTAACACAGAAGACACGCTCGAAAGTATTTGGTTAACCGACATGATCAAAGCACAACCTCCTCTACAAGACGAACCACTTCCTGGTAACACCCTGTAGTATGCACAGAGCATAATGGCTGGTCTACAGATGGAGACATTGACAAAGGCTGAATTAAGAAGAGTCAATCGTGAAGCTTTTGACTTCCTCAAATCACGATCTGGAAACAAAGTCGAACTCNTTTTTGTTCTTAGCTTATTGAGTGTGCTTTTTCTATCTCTCTGGCTTATTTTGTGTTCATATCATTTGCTTATAGCTTAATATTACTTCTGTGATCATTGTGTGGCGTATTTTTCAACCAAAATCCATTTTCAAGGCAAATATCCACCTGTTAAGCATTTTAGTGTCCAAAGTGCTTATTTTTAAGTCTCAAAAAGTTTGTATTTGCAAAAGTTGCATATTTTGAGTATATAAATAGTTTCCAAATAGAAAAATCAAAAAAATCATCACTTTTAATAAAGTGATAGCTTCTAATTAAGCCATTTGGCTTATTGTTCAGCTTTTTCGAAAAGCAATTTTCATGTTTATAATTTTCATAACTTCCTGTTCACTTGTAGTATTTCTAGTAATTTTCTTAGATTTTTATCTTTTAATTTATTATTTATAATAATTAATATTAGTTTAATTAGTTTTAATTCAAAAACCGAAAAGAAAATCCATTACTGTTTATTTTTAATCACTAGCACCTTTTTATAATTTTTCTAGTTCGTATTAATTATAAAGTAATTTTAAAAAATATTTTCATAATTATTACTGTTCATTTGCTATTTATCTTAATTATATTAGTTTAACTAGCTTTTAATTGGTAATTAAGTAAATAATTAGTAAAATAGTTTAATAATAATTTTTATAAACTTTTCATAATTTTTTCGGATTCCTGTAATGGTTAATTAGTTTTATAAAATATTTCTTAATTTTCAAAGTCAATTTTAGTATAATTTGTAATTTAAATTAGTTAAATTTGTCTAATTAATATAATTAGTAATTAATTAATATTAAATCCACAAAAAGATAAAAGATATATTTTTAATTTTTATATTATTTTTAATTTATTTTAGAGTTTTTAAAAATCAATTTTCATTTTCTTAATTTTATTTAATATTATATTGTATTTAGTTTAATTTAATATTAATAATAAGTATTAAATAGTTTTTAATTAATATTAATTAACAAAATAATCAAAAAAAATATTTTACTTTTTTATAAAGTTTTCTTTTAATATTAAGTTTGTAAAAAAGTCATTTTCACCCCCCTGTAGTTTGCTTTTGCTTAATTCCCATTTTCCCAGTACGCAGTTGCATTTGTTTTAATTCTGATTACGTTTTTAGTTTATCTGATTCCCAGTAATTGTTTATATCTGTTATTTGTGTCATTTCATTTAGTGTAAATGAATCCAAATCATTATCTGGTTACTTTCCTCAAATCACTTATTCCCAGAACGTTTCCAAAATACAATTTCAACCTCGTTGGGACATAACGACCCGCGAACACACTGTGCTTTCAACGAATCATAAATTGATCTCTCCTCTCTCAGATTTGACTTGTTGACCATACCTGGTTGACTTTTTAGTTTGGGAGGAGTCAAAAGTCCACAAAGTCAAAGAAGAAATACATCCCTTGGCTTAACACAGAAGACACGCTCGAAAGTATTTGGTTAACCGACATGATCAAAGCACAACCTCCTCTACAAGACGAACCACTTCCTGGTAACACCCTGTAGTATGCACAGAGCATAATGGCTAGTCTACAGATGGAGACATTGACAAAGGCTGAATTAAGAAGAGTCAATCGTGAAGCTTTTGACTTCCTCAAATCACGATCTGGAAACAAAGTCGAACTTGAGTATCACATGGAAAACATTGCATCTGCAATATCCGGCAAGTTTGACTGGCTCAATCCAGAAGCCAACTTTGATATCCACTCTGGAAAGCCCGAAAAGTCATACTTTACTGACTGGACAAAACCACTACCCCTGCAAGGATTTGATGACAAGCCTAAGATCACCTACCGATTCTTCTTCAACAAAGATTTCCACTACCTTCAACATGCTAATGAGTCCTCCAAAGAAAGATATGCTTCGTCCTTGACGATATCTGTACCTGCTGCAAGGTATGAACTACCTGCAATTGAAGAGATGACACCTATCTTCTGCGACTCAGTTGTTGCCTACAACCGAGAAGCTCTATATGGAATTCAGCACTGGCCTGAATGTCGCCGACTCGGATACACTCACAGATTAGATTAAAAGTCATTGGAAGATGTGAAGCATAAATCACGCATCATTGCCATAACAGAGATTCTTGAGTCCAAGAGATTCAACTACGTTGTCATGAAAAAGATTGTCATCAAGAGGCAAGATCAAAAGAAGTACACATTTTCAGAAGCAGATTTTCCAGACTTGTATCTAAATGACGTCGAAGATATGTATTTGGAGAAGGTTCAAGGAAAGATGCTTGGATTCAAAACTGATGTACAATACAACTTCATCTCATCATTGCTTCTCTACATCAGACGGGTAATCGTTCAAGAAAGGGTAGAAGATCTTCAGTTGGGTGTTGACAGCTATCAAAGGACGATCAACTTGACTAAGCCACAACTCTCGTTCCCTGGAATTGAAGAATTCTCACAGTACATGCTTGTTCAACAACCGTCATTTGGAATCACCTACCTTAATCAGAAAAATCGTCTCAGATACATGCGGTTTGATGAAATTCACAAGTTCTGTGATGTGACTCTCACAACGGTTCGAGATGGATTAGTTGAAAGGTTGCGTGATGACAAGAAGAGGCTTGAAAAAGGGGAATCTACAAGGTGGAAAGCAAATCCTAGGAGAATGGTTCGTAACTTCGTTCTTACTATCGAGGAAAGGTTGTATCGTCGAGAACAGATTCGGAGAATGGAAAGCTATATCGGTGTCCGACAATCGTTCCCGGTCTTAACCTTCAAACGTCCTGATCCTCATTACACTGACTTTGAAGCTATGACTACTGATGACACATAATTGGATTTCTCTGGTACAAAATTTCAATATTTTTTTCAATTATTGAGTGTTTTGTGATTTATCATAAAGGCTTGTACACACATAACAGTGTACAACCCGCACTTTGTACTTAAAGGACCCTGTGGTACGCATCAGTGCTACAATCCTCACATAAGGAGCGAAAGCTTCTTACTTTTGAGTAGAATTAACAAACTTTTCATGATTTCTACAATTCTGCTCAAAAGACAAGTATTTCACCTCAATTAGTAGTCACTAGTTGAGGGGGAGTACTTGACCAAAAACATCGTTCTAAATCTTAAAATCTTGATTAATTTCTCCTCATAAGACTCAAAAAGGCATATTTTAATCAAAAAGTTTACAAAAACAACATTTGATATGCTATTTTTGAGGGGAAGATGATGAAAAGTGATTAAAATATGATGTCAAAAGTTTTATCTTGTGCGAGCTCGACTCAGAATTGACCCACGAATTGACGAAACAACAAATGTTCGTATTCGAAAGGATTTATCCGAGTAGAAAGTACCGTTTCGAGAAACTCTTTTTAGATGTTTACTTTGACGGGTCTAACTTCCTTTTAGGAATGTTAACAACTTCAAGTTAGTTATTAGGGCTAGTTATCACCTAAAAACTGATAATGTATCCCTTTAACTAAGCAACGTAAACGTGTCCCTCGGATTCATGTCTATTAAGAGAGGATCAATTCAAAAGTGCCAACTCTTCCCGCATATGCAAACTTCTGAAAACATTCATGAGCATATGTGGAGGGGGAGTCTTTCAAAAGAAATCTAAACCCTCAAAGTGTTAACAAAAGGTTTTATACTCATAAACACTTTACGAAATTTTCAAACATTTGGTTCAAAGGTATCAATAGGATAGTCATGGAGTTACAAGGTGACTAAGAATAGGAATAACCGTCCTATATCCGCCAGAACTGGAGGGATCTACCCAAGGACATCACCAATAGTTAGAAATAGAAGTCCTTAGGAATGATATGAAAAAAGGAGAAAGGAATGAAAGGAGAAAGAAAGGGGTTGAAGAATTAAAAAGAAAATGAAAGAAAAGGGTGAAAAGAAATAGCCCTCCATTTGCTCAACCTTAGGTCAGACACCGGGTTCAATTCATATGCTACTGGTCGTTGCTAAGGCGACACCGGTATTGAAGATAAAGACGTCAAGGACCCAGTGACGCAATGCACCTAAACCTTCTTAGCCACTCAAGTTTCTCTCAAAAGATACTTGTTTCATTCTCACGGAGAACCCTGCATAATCTATTGACCATTCACTACGAGTGTGTCGATATTGAAAAGGAGGTACTCTACTCCACACCTCCGACGACCAAATTGTGCACGAATCGAGTCTAGAGCCACGAGATACATCAAAGATCTCCTAGGAACACATAATACTTCTACACTAGTGTCTTACATCATTGGACACTAAGTGTAAACTATCGAGTCCTACGCAGATCTTAGCAATCTGCCTTGAACATTTATGAGGGATTTACTTATGTATTTCTTGAATGATTGAACGGAAATCCTGCCAGGGTCAACATCAAACAAACCTGACAGCAGGTCACTTCGGTGATTCCTTGTGGATTACGTTTAATGTTTACGATGGTTCCAAACGGCCTACAGTCGTGGGGTGATCTCCAGCGACTCACCTAATCGTGGGTGTACTTATGTATGTCTGTGTAAGCCCTCTAGGTGGTATCCGATTAGGAACGGCCTTGGAGAGGATTAGAAAGAGTCTTCACACTATGTTGTTGACGAATTCTAACTCCAAACCTGTAAGTACCGGACGTATTATTGCTAACTGTTTCAATGCAAGTACAACTACCATCTTGAACACCAAAGTCCACATGCTCATACTTACGTCTCAACGACTAAGAAAGCTCTCATCAAAGATCAATGCATTGTAAAAGTCAAAAGAAAGATTCTACGTCAAATGAAAGAATCTACAAGGTGAAAAGACAATGATCTAATGCTTAGTAATGTTCAAAGAAGGATTCTACGTCAACACAAAGAATCTTCAACAAAGAAATAAGAGCTACGAAAGTATGTAAGCATCAATGTCAAAGAGGAATGAGCATGTTGGAAAGGCGTAGATCCAATAGAGACAAAGAATGTGAAGAATGGCAGATTACGACATCACTTGATCACTATCACATCATCAAAGACAAAGAACAATGAACGATGAATCATTTTGCTAACGAATTTTTTGAAGACGTCTAATGCCGTGAAAGTCAATGTTTAAAGAAAAAGAAAAAGACGTTGAGCAATCCTATTAGTCTTCATGGCCGACCCTTAGGGGGAGATTGTTAGGATCACGTTTTACGTAATCTCTCAAGTCTCGGTCATTTCTACTATATGTAATAGGTTGCTAGTTTATTTCACTTATTTATGTTTAAGTACCAAGGTTACTAGGCGTCCAATGGGCCTTAAAGCCCACGTTTAGAAAGATATGAAGGGAAGGGAGCGTTGCCCTAGACCTTGCCTATAAATAGTGAGCTTGTGTAACATTCACAATTGTTAGTTATTTCATTTCATTAGAGAAACTCTTGCACTTTCATCTTTCATATTGTTATAATCAACCAATCCTTATTCTCATCTCATTTCTACTAAATCTATACTTGTGTTTACAATATGGTGACCTAACAGGGAAGATAACATTTGTTTCTTAGAACGGATTGAACATGAACAATAACAATTAGAAATTAGCATACATATTAGTATTTGTTTGAGTCAAATGCTTGTATCGAGTCATAATGAATGTTTTGCAGGAATTCCGGGTATTAAAACTTAGATTTTTCCAAAAATTTTCCGGAAACAAAATACAAAAAATTCTGTCAGATCGTTTCTGACGGTGTCAGGATTTATTTTCTGAAAAAAAATTTCCAGGTTTTGTTTTTCTGCTGGAATTGTAAAGTTTCATAAAATCTTTAATTTTTAAACTCCAGGAATCTGAAAACATTTATTTTGCAAGCATTATAACTCACCTTGCTTTCTATTATTTAGTTTTACATAGAATTTACCGCCACTTTTATGTGAGATTTCGTGTTTGTTTTTGTCACAATTCGCAATTTCAGGTCATTTTCTCAAGTCTCAACAACTCATTATTCACCAATTTCAATTCATCATATTTCCATTCATCATTTACAATTCATCATTTCACGTAAACTAGGTTTACAGATATTCATTTGACGAAACCGGGCAGGTTAAGTCACATTATCATGAGACATCATTCATCATACATTTCATAGACTAGGGTTAGTCTACATTTCATCACGACATCATTTGCATTCTATCCCACTCGTAGAATTTATATAATTTCAAGTTACATGTATTTATTTATCTTCAAATAAATATTAACATATGATTATAGTTTTTAATCTACACCAAACAATTCCCACTATGGCACTAATATTTTTATTATATTAGTAGTATTCCCACTAAAATTGTAAAAGTTAATTATTTTATATTTTAAGGTTTTATATTTTTAAACCTTCATTTATATTAACTTATAACAATATTCGTACCAACCAAGCAATATCTATTAAAACACCCAATGTTTACAAAAATTATATTTTTATAATTTTTACAACTTTGTTATATCCCGTTTTGTCCCGTTAGAATTTATTTCTAATTAACCCGGTACCCGATAACGCTAAAATTATAAAACTATACACTAAACGGTACCCCGTAAAAATTACAATGCACAAAACAATGACCAAGCAACCACCCCTTCATAGGTGGCCGGTTTTTAGTGTCCAAAGGGACACTTGTTTGTCCCTAATCACACATATATATTTTACATGTCCACCTAAACTAACACATAATGCATGGTGTAAAAATTTGATCAAGTAAAAAGTTTTCTTTCTCTTGTTCTTCTTCCTTGTGCTTGATCGTTGAAATATTAAAGCGGTGAAGCTTAAACACAGATCGTTGTCCCAACGAGGGTTGAATTGATCTTGTCACTCGAGTCGTGAGTTATGTGAGATGAATAAGTTTGAAGGATGAGATTTGGTTTTTGTTTAAACTACGAAAATTTGTTTAGAACTTAAATGTAAGAAAGTACGAGATTAAAAGAAATAAGTTGAAAAAGAAAAGGAAACATAAGACTACGTTAAACTTTAAAGAAATGAAATTTAAATTGCAAAACAATAAGAGAAAGTGAACAAGAAATTATTTTTGGAGTTTTGTATTTAATTAACGAAAAGAGAAGTTTAACTAAAGAAATGATTAAAAATTTAACGTACTAATACTTAAACTAAT
>LBNU01014992.1:133468-149655 GCA_014162995.1 Artemisia annua | reverse complement strand
ATCGCATTAATCTGGACTTGGCATCTTGTTTGGTCATCAAGTATTTGAGGGCTGAATGGTCCGTATACACTATGCATTTCTTTAAAAGCAGATATGATCGAAATTTCTCAAAAGCATAAATTACTGCCAACATCTCTTTTTCAGTTGTGGTGTAATGAGATTGGGCATTGTTCATTGTTTTGCTTGCATAGTGTATAGGCTGAAAATATTTGTCCTTGCGTTGCCCCAGGACCGCCCCGATTGCATAGTCACTTGCATCGCACATTAACTCAAAGGGCAAATCCCAATCGGGGGCAACTAAAATAGGAGCCTCCGTCAACCTCTTCTTAAGGGTATTAAATGCATCAATGCACTCATTGGTGAAGATGAACGGGGCATCCTTTTCCAAAAGGTTTGTCAAATGTCGGGATATTTTCGAAAAGTCTTGTATGAAACGTCTGTAAAAGCCCGCATGACCGAGAAAACTTCTAATTCCCTTGACGGTCGTGGGATAAGGTAGTTTTGCGATAACATCAACTTTCGCTCTATCCACCTCAATCCCGGCTTTAGAGATTTTATGGCCGAGGACTATACCCTCTTTAACCATAAAGTGACACTTCTCCCAATTCAGAACTAGGTTAGTGTCTTCACACCTTTGGAGCATTTGTTCTAAATGGGAGAGACAAGACGAAAATGAATCACCATATACAGAAAAATCATCCATAAAAACTTCCATTGTCTTCCCGATCATGTTTTGAAAAATAGCGGTCATACACCTCTGGAACGTGCCTGGAGCATTGCATAAGCCAAAGGGCATACGTCGGTAGGCAAACGTCCCATAAGGGCAAGTAAAAGTGGTTTTCTCTTGATCAGGAGGATCAATGGGAATTTGAAAATAGCCAGAAAAACCATCAAGAAAACAATAGAACTCATTTCCCGCAAGACGTTCAATCATTTGATCCATAAAAGGAAGCGGAAAATGGTCCTTTCGAGTAGCCTCATTGAGCTTTCGGTAGTCGATACACACTCTCCAACCGGTAACGAGACGTGTAGGAATAAGCTCGTTATCTTCATTTGTCACGACAGTCATACCACCCTTCTTTGGCACACAATGGACTGGGCTAACCCACAAGCTATCAGAAATGGGGTAAATCATCCCAGCGTCGAGTAGTTTGATAACTTCGTTTTTGATCACATCATGGATTTTTGGGTTAACCCGTCGTTGTTGTTGGATGGACGGCTTAGAATCGTTTTCGAGTAAAATCTTGTGGGTGCAAAAACGAGGGTCTATGCCCTTGATGTCAGAAATACGCCAAGCTATGGCATCTTTGTGCTTCTTAAGCATATCAATGAGACGGTTGTTCTCCTCATCTTGAAGGTGTTTAGAAATGATGACGGGAAATTTGTCGGTTCCTTCCAAGAATGCGTATTCAAGATGAGGAGGTAAATCCTTAAGCTCGAGTTCTGGAGGCTTTTCGTTAGATGGCTCGACCTTTTTGACTTCTTCAACATAGAGATCCTTCGGAGGGAGAGGTGAAAAGGGATCTTCATTCAAAAATTTTTCAAGCAAAAGAATGTCTCCCTCCGGATCGTTGTAAGAATCATCAATATCCGATGATGAAGATGTATCGGTAGAGAGAAAATCATCGACTTCTTCCAAAAAGAAATCACCTCCTTCAAACATAGTGAAAGAAGGGGAAGAGTCGGCAATTATAGGTTGAGAGAAGGATAAGAATCATCAATAGAGGGTGAAGATGAAGAATTATTTGTGGGGGTAGAAGGAGAAGAAGTGGGATTGCCAATTGAAAAACCGAGTATCTCTTGAGAATACTCATCAGAAATTTCATCAATAATATCGATTTTGTTGATGGTCATGGGTTCATCGGTGGAGGAATATCTTGCTATTTGGTCTAGGTTAAACGTGATGGCTTCATGACCATCTCGCAAGGTAATCTCTTCATCATACACATCAATCAAAGCACGGCCCGTCTTGAGGAAACCTCTTCCGAGAATGAGAGGAACCCTTGGATCGGGATCGAAATCGACAACAACAAAATCAGCCGGAAAGTGAAATTTTCCCACATTGACGACGACATCCTCGGCTATGCCTATAGTACGAGAGGTAGAACGGTCGGCAAGCTCGAGTGTCATTCGTGTAGGAGTCAAAGTGGGTAAAGACAACTTCTGCCAAACGGATAACGGCATAAGGTTAATGCTAGCACCTAAATCGGCTAAGGCGAAGCATTGAACCATTCCAGGAAAATTACATGGAATCAAGAACTTGCCGGGGTCTTCAAGCTTTTCGGGAAGCTTCTTAAGGAGCACCGCCGAGCAATTCGCATTCAAGGGTGTAGTCGACATTTCATACAATTTATCTTTATTATTCAATAAGTTTTTAAGCATTGATGAAAACTTTGGCATTAACACAAAAGCATCAGCAAGACTCAAATCAAAGCGAATGTCTTGAATCATCTTAAAGAACTTTTCCTTCATTATGTCATTTTTATCTTGACGTTTTTGCTCATTTAGACGAAAAGGATAAGGAAGGTTAGTTTTAACTGGTTCAACTTGTTCAAAAACAACTTTTTCTTTTCCTTTTGACACATTTGCATTTTCATTGATCGGTTGAACCACCGGAGGTTGGATATTTTCGGTCCTTCCTTGGTGAATAGGAATTCTCGTATCCGTTGTCACCTCGGTTGCACGGTCCACTACCTTTGAAGGAGGAGAATAAGAGGCAGTTGGAACCGTTGGTTCTTTGTATGAAACTCCACTGCGTGTTGTGATCGCCTTGACATCGCCCCTCGGGTTAGCGATCGTGTTGCTAGGTAGAGACGTGGTACCTGAACCCGAGGGTCGATCATTTAAAGACTTTTTCATATCAAGCATTTCCTTAATCAACAATCTGGTTGTTTCTTCGTGATTTTTAAGTTGTGTTTGCTGACTTTGCATGATAGTTTGTTGGTTTTGATTTTGACGAAGTAATTCTGCCAACAACTCATCCGTGTTCGATTGATTTTGAACAACACCTTGATTTTGATTAAAAGTTTGCCCACGGGCGTTGTTGTTGAAACCTTGATTTTGAAAATTTTGATTCTCATGATTAAAGTTTCCATAATTAGCACCTTGATTTGCAAAATTTCCATGATTACTTTGAAAGCTCCGATTTTGGTTAAATCCTTGATTTTGATTCTGAAAACCGTGAGTTACTCGACTTTGATTTTGATTAACTTGATTACCACGATTTTGCACATTTTGATTTGGAAGCGGGTTATGAAAATCGGGTGGTGGTCCAAGGTAATTGTTTGAACGGTAGCTGAGAAGATTTCGATCTCCTTGGGGTTGGTAAGTGTTACCACCCATGTTAGCAGCGTACACATTCTCTTTAGCAATGTTACCAGTTGTTGGACACTCGTAATACAAATGGGGACCACCACAAGTTTCGTAACTTTGGTTAATAGCATTGACGGTTTGAGAAGGTTGTTCTTTGTTTTGAATAAAAAGTCCCATTTGTTTTGTAAGAGCAGCAATAGCATCAGCGTTTTGTTTGTTAGACTCGATAACGTGAGACAAAACATCATCGTTAGATTTGTTACTAGCACTTGAAACTTGTGTTTTATTTCGAGAAGTTCTAACTTTTGCTTTATTTTCAATGATCGTGAAAGCTTCTTGAGTGTTTCGAGCTAACAAATTACCACCAGCAGCAGAATTGAGCGAATCTTGATCAACGGGATTCAAACCATTGTAGAACGTATCAATTTGATGCAATTCGGAAAACCCGTGATTAGGACACTTTTCAAGTAACTCTTTGAAACGATCCCAAGCCTCGCTGAATGATTCATCGAAAGCTTGTTGGAATCGAAAAATTTGAGTACGAAGATTTGAGGTTTTAGAAGGTGGACAGAAATGGTTGAGGAACTTGTTGGCTAAATCATTCCAAGTATGAATCGAATTAGGGGGTTCTTTTTCCAACCAAGTTCGAGCAGCTCCTTTGAGAGAAAAGGGAAACAATTTCATTTTGACAACATCATAAGGAACTTGGTTGATTTTAATGGTTTCAGCAATGTCGGTTAAGTTCCGAATGTGAACATAAGGATCTTCGTGATCAAACCCGTGATAGGATATACCCGAAATGAGATTGAGTAATCCATGATTGATTTCAAAGTGATTTTCTTGAATATCGGGAATCACGATGGCTCTCCTCACACCTTGGAAAGGTGATTGGAGTTGTTCCTCCATTGGACGTGGATCATGAAAAGGTTGGGGATCTCCTCCGTTGGGACCCCCGTTAGGTTGTGCACCGTTGTTGTTGTTGTTGTTCATTTCCTCGAGGTTTTCAAGATTAACACGGTTTGGACATCGTATAAGACTCTCGGGATTAGAAAGTGGTGGAAAAAGTTCGTTATACGAAGAATGGGTGTTCATACAAAATGAAACAAATCAAAGTGAAACAAATTGAAAAAGTAAGTTGAAATGAAAATCTTTTTGGAAAAGAAAAATGAGAAATATTTTTGGTTTTTATAGGTTTTATAATTTTTTGTTGTTTTAATGTTTATGAAAAACAATAACTTCCAAAAGAAGGTTCTTCAAAACACAATACTCAATGATCTAATGACTTAATCTTATCAACCGCTCCCCGGCAGCGGCGCCAAAAATTATGATTCGTTCTAATATTAAAGCGGTGAAGCTTAAACACGGATCGTTGTCCCAACGAGGGTTGAATTGATCTTGTCACTCGAGTCGTGAGTTATGTGAGATGAATAAGTTTGAAAGGTGAGATCTGGTTTTTGTTTACACTACGAAACTTTGTTTAGAATTTAAATGTAAGAAAGTACGAGATTAAAAGAAATAAGTTGAAAAAGAAAGGAAAACATAAGACTACGTTAAACTTTAAAGAAATGAAATTTAAATTGCAAAACAATAAGAGAAAGTGAACAAGAAATTATTCTTGGAGTTTTGTATTTAATTAACGAAAAGAGAAGTTTAACTAAAGGAATGATAAAAGATTTAACGTTCTAAGTTTTAAACCAATAGTGAAAAGAAAATAAACTAGTTAAGTAAAACTTGTTAAAGGATTTTTAAGAAAATTTTGCAAGAGTTCCGTTAAGGAATAAATAAAACAAACACCTCACTCGATGAAACGATGAGGTGATTAGTTGCCTAGCTCGGCTTAGAGAAAAAATGAAACTCGCAAATCAAGACCTCATACTCGCAATTGGACCCTCGATACTCGCAAAAGACCTATGTAAAAACCATACTCGCTAAAACTCAATTTCATACTCGCTAAGAACAAACAATATTCGCAAGCTATCAAATGATACTCGCAATAACTGGAAGCAAACTCGCTAAACATTAAGAAAAACAAACCAAACTCGCAAAATAAAATACATACTCGCTAGACTGGAAGCAAACTCGCTAAAATGATTTGATACTCGCAAGAACATAAGACCCAAACTCGCAAGAAAACTAGCCAAGATTGATACTCGCTAGAACTAAACGCTTACTCGCTATTTAGGAAGTGATACTCGCTAACTTATGAAACCAAACTCGCAAATCCAACACCAAAACTCGCAAAACCAAAACGAAATAAAGGACCCTTACTAGCTAATCACCCCAAACTCGCTAAACCCTAAATATCATACTCGCAAAACAACAATTTAGAAGCTGGAACCTTTTTTAAACGTGAGATCAATGATTAAATCTAAGGAAAACTTATGAAAACTTATTAGGAAACTAGTTTTAATCACTAAAAAGGTTATATATAAGCTAACGACCTAAAAATAAACACTAACCCATATATTTTTCTTATGTCATTCGACCCAAAACCATGCAAAGGTGGTGAGATTTTTTTGTAAAAGCTTTTGTAGATTATTAAGATAGATGTAAATAACGATTAATAATAACTAAGATAAGCTCAAAAAGATTTGTAGATAAAAAGAAAGATTAAGCTAGGAGAAAGATTTTTGACATGAAAAATAAAATTGCATTAATAAAAAGACTTACACTAATGAAAACTAGACTCAAAATAAAAACTAAGACTCAATAAAAACTAGCTTACAAATGAGGCTAAGGGGGGTATTTAAGGGAGCAAGGAAGCTTCCCTTTTTTACATCGTGTACGGTTTAGCCCCTATACTTTGATATCTCATGAAAGCTACACATAAATTTCTATTACAACGCTACTAAATGTTCTAACAATTAAACGTAAGTCCTTGTAACTTGAGGTAGCGTGTTGACGTGCTTTCCAAAGGTCTTTGAAGACTTAAAAGTGATCACTTGCTCGAATTTGAGAAGTTTATCTTGATATTAACTTTGAGCTTCGATTAAGCGTCTCTTTTATTTTCTTGAGCCTTTAAGAAATAAATTCATCGTCACGGGCTTTTCTTAGGCAATTTTCATCTTTGGCTTCACTTTAAGACTCTTTTCCACATCTCGTGCTCGTTTAGGACTTTTTGGTTGATTTTGATGTTGTTTTTGCAATATCCTTTCCTGCACAGTCACAAACACAAAAGCACGATATCTTTGGCGTTTAACGTTAGTTTTTGGTCTTTTAGGGTCTGAAAATGGTGAAAGAAAGGTATGTGAATAAGCACATACCATATAACTACTCTAACAAACATATCCCAACATTAAAATCAAACACAAGAACACTTAATCAAGAAAACCCAATTCGTACTAAAATCCTAAGTTTCGAAATCCACCTAAACAAGATTATTGTTATGATTAAACATTTCTAGCATGATTAGGATACAAGTAACATCAAAAGCCCTATAAAACATTTAAGCAAAAGCACGTAAATCATTTTCAAACGAATATAGCGAAACCCTAGATCTAGAAACATAAATTGCGAATAATCTAGCCATTAAAAGGTTAATTCATTGAAAACCAAGTTTTACAATAGGCCTAAGATTAGGTAATCACTTACGGTTTGAAGATTTTGAGCACGGATTTGCTTTTTTTTATTTTGGCCATGTGATAAGAAAAGGGTGTGTTTGTTTTTTGATTTTGTTGAAAAGTGAAAAAGACGGGGGGTGTTTGTTTTTGTTTATAATTTTGAAAAGTTTGAACTTTTGGCAATATTAGTCTCTTAACTACAAAACAATCATACATAAGGTACAAGGCTTTAATATATAACGTTTTAATGTAACGACCGTTAATACCGAAGACATACTAAGCTAAAAGGAAATTAGAAAAGTAAAAGAAATGATACGAGGGATAACATGTGACGTTCCACCATTATAACAAGATAACATCATAACTTTTTGAAATATGCAAGTACACATGTTTGAACAATATTTTTGAATTTTGAAGAACATTTTCTCCCCCTCAACACTTGGTATGAAAATTGAGAAATTTTTGATGAACCGACGTGTTGATGAAGGTAGTGTACATGCATTTGAAAAACGAGATAAAAAATAAAACTTAGAAATTTAAAATCTTTTTGGTATTTTTGAAGATTTTTTGATTTTGTATTTTTTGTTTTTGATAAATATTTACAAAAATAGTTTTGGTATTTGACTTAGTTAATTGTTTTCAAGAAAAGATTTTATATCATCTGGAGTCAAACACTGCATACCAATCCTGTGAAGTAGCTCAGTAAACCTTCCCGGTGGTAATGGTTTTGTGAACAAGTCCGCCAGTTGGTATTCAGTACCCACGAAATATAACTCTATTGTACCCTTTTCAACATGCTCCTTGATGAAGTGATAACGGAGATCAATGTGCTTAGACTTTGAATGCAGAACAGTGTTGCACGAGATTGCTATCGCACTTTTCGAGTCACAGTACATTGGAATCTTGTTGAATAAGTAACCATAGTCCATTAGCTGTGTACGCATCCAAATGACTTGTGCACAACAGGCAGACATGGCAACGTATTCAGCTTCTGTTGACGAAAGTGAGGTGCAATCCTGCTTCTTTGATTGCCAAGACATGAGTTTATCTCCAAGAAACTGCAAACCACCAGAAGTGCTTTTGCGTGTATCCATACACCCTGCATGATCAGCGTCTGAAAAAGCTATTAGTTCAAAACCGGAATCCTTCGGATACCAGATCCCCAAGTGAATGGTTCCCTTTACGTATCGAAGGATTCTCTTAGCCTCATTTAGGTGACGTTCAGTAGGACTGGACTGATAGAGAGAGCACATAAATACATCAAATACAATATCTGGTCTACTAGCGGTGAGATACATGAGTGACCCAATAATACTTCGGTATTTTGTATGGTCAACTGGTTTCCCATTTGGATCCGCATCTAACTTAGTTGTGTTGGACATAGGAGTATTGTAAGTATCACAACTGGTCATTCCATGTTTCTTAATTATCTCAAGAGCGTATTTAGACTGATTAAGGAAAATTCCACGGGGTGATTGATGAACTTGTAGTCCTAAGAAGAACCTAAGTTCACTCATCATTGACATTTCAAAATTTTGTTTCATTAATCTGGCAAAAGCGTTTGAGTACTTTTCATTAGTAGAACAAAAAATAATGTAATCGACATATATTTGCACAATTAAAACATCTTCCCCGTATTTTTGGATAAACAAAGTTGGATCTAATAAACCTTTAGTGAATGAATTAGTAAGCAAAAAAGCAGTAAGCTTATCATACCACGCCCTGGGGGCTTGTTTGAGACCATAGAGAGCCTTCCTAAGTCGGTAGACATGATTTGGTTGCTCTGGGTCGACAAATCCCTCTGGCTGACTAACGTATACCTCCTCACGTAGTTGACCGTTCAGAAATGCAGTTTTCACATCCATTTGATAAACGACCATGTTTTTGTGAGCAGCGTATGCTAAAAATATTCGAACAGCTTCGAGTCTAGCCACTGGTGCAAAAGATTCCTCAAAGTCAATTCCTTCCTCTTGAGTATATCCTTTAGCTACCAAACGTGATTTGTTGCGAATAACATTGCCTTCTGCGTCCAACTTGTTTTTCCAAATCCATTTTAGCCCAATGACATAAAATCCATCCGGTCGTTCAACTAATTCCCAAACTTCAAGACGTTTGAATTGGTTGAATTCCTCTTGCATTGATTCAATCCAGTTGTCGTAAGTGAGAGCTTCTTTAATATTTTTCGGTTCTTCATGACTAACTGTTAGAGCATAAATGCAATGTTCGGCATCGGAGTGAAGTTTTTGTCTAGTCATAACTGGAGCTGTTGGATGACCAATAATGTTGACAATTGGATGGTCACGAGTCCAATGATGTGTTGAAGGGTGAGGGTTATGAAACTGCTGCATATTAGTTGGTTCCAAGTTGCGTGTTGACGACTCAGCAATATCAGAAAGGTTCGGAGTCGGAGCAAACGGATTGAAGAACGCATTTGGATCATAATTTGCAGGTTCGGGTACTTGTTGTTGGTTCAGATCTTCAGTTGGGTTGTCGGTGTTGGAAGCGGTTTGTTCTTCTATTGTTGGTGATTCAGTCGGGGGTGCATCGGGTGTTACTATTGTAGTTGTAGTAACCGTTGTATCAGGTACTTGAATATTATCAGGTTGAGCAGCGGAACTAGTGGATACATCTGGTGCACGTGTCTCAAATGAATCATCGAACAAAGGAGAAAACAATGTTTCCAATTCTCGACGAGTTAGTGACAACGGTTCAGCTGAAGAATCTGGAAAGTTTAGACGGTTGGTTGCGGGTCCTAAGCTGTTTTGCTCAGAAGCCATTTCTGTGAGCTCATCGAAATTAGCATGGATAGTCTCCTGAATCTCTCTAGTACGACGGTTGTAGATTCTAAAACCTTTGGAGTTTTCACAATATCCAATGAAGATACCGACGTCAGCCTTTGCCTTAAGCTTTCCAAGATCATCACGATCATTATTCGGATAACAAAGAGATCCAAATACATGAAAGTGTTGTATGTTAGGCTTTCGTTTGTGAACAATTTCATACGGTGTGACTTTGTGACGTTTATTGATCATACAACGATTTTGGGTGTAACATGCGGTAGAGACGGCTTCTGCCCAAAGATAATCTGGTAATTGAGCATTAATGAGCATCGTTCGTGCGGCTTCCACTAACGTTCTGTTGCGTCTTTCGACCACTCCATTTTGTTCGGGAGTCCGTGCAATTGATGTTTGATGTTCAATTCCAACTTTCTCAAAGTATGCACGAAGAGTTTGATTCTTGAATTCAGTTCCATTATCTGTTCTTACAATTCTGACTGTGTTGCGAAGTTGAACCTGAATTTTCGTGAGAAAGGTGATTATCATCGATGGAGCTTGATCTTTGCTTCGAAGAAAGTAGACCCAAGTCCATTTGGAGAAGTCATCGACTATCACAAGAATGTATCGTTTCCCATTAATCGTTTGTACTCGCATTGGGCCACATAAATCCATATGAAGAAGTTGAAGAACATGATCGGTACTTGGTTCTGGTTTAGAACTTAGATGTGCACGTTTGCTCTTTCCTTGTTCACAAGCGGGACATAAGTGATCTTTTGCATATCTGAACCTTGGAAGACCGTCAACTAGTTTATGGCGAGCAAGATCAGTCATAGTTCTGAAGTTGAGATGTGACATGCGTTGGTGCCATAACCAGGATTTTGTCGATTCAGCCTTTGAAAGTAGACAAATGGGAGAGGAAGCGGTCATGTCGGACATTGAAATTGTATAAAGACTGTTTCCACGTGTGTCGGACATCAGATCATTTCCTTCTAGATCACGAACAAAGCATGTTTTCTCCCTGAATGCAACTTCCAGATCACCATCATGAAATTGACTGACTGAAAATAGATTGTGACCGAGGCCTTCAACATAATAAACACGACTAATTTCGATATTCCCACTGACATAGTCCCCATACCCCATAATTGCAGCGAAATGATCATTCCCGAATCTGACAGTACCAATGAACTTTGAGACAAAGTTTCTTAACAGTTTGAGATTGCCTGTCATGTGTCGGGAGCATCCGCTATCAACAATCCAGAGAACAATTTGCACCACCTGCATCACATAAAAGAGACGACGATGGTACAATGGTAAGGGTGGAACCCAAAGAAGTTGTGGGTTTCGTTGGGTTAGAAACACACATATTAACAATTTTAGGAATCCATTTAAAGTTATGTGTTCTTTGTAACCAACGTTGCCAATTCCAACTAGATTTAGCCTTTTTCTTAGTGAATTCGCTAAGTGATGGCATGTTCCTAGAATTATTGTTCGCAACTACTGGGTTGACTACATCATTTTTAGAAACTACACAAGGCATAAGTCCTAGCACAGATTTTGAAGCATTAGTGGGCCTAGATTTCTTGCCTGATGTACGTTTCTTAAAACGAGATAAAACAGAATTCGCAACACATTTAGAATGATCACCAGACAACATACTATTATGACAAAACACACATGAAGCATTAACCTTCAAAGCACTTAAAGGTTCATCATTCGTTACACAACGATTAGGATTACAATTTGCCAAATCAGAATCTAAATCTAGTGCAAGATGAGTATTATTCAAAGTCCTAGGGTGTTCTTCTACTTCTGAGGCTTCTAGTGTCTCTCTTCTACGTTGCAAAATCCTATTCTTCCTTTTCATACGTTTACGCTTGGATCTGCTAACGCTAGGAGTGGCAAATATTCCTGTAGAAGTGGAAGGATCCATATTAGACTTATGAGTGTGTTGTTCTACATTGGTTATGTCTAATGAGTACATTCCTGGTGCAACTGCTTTAGTGTTGACAGATTCTCCTTTTTCAAGTTCACGTATTTTCTCTTTCAACTCAATGATAATGTGCTTTTTATCTTGAATTTCACTTTCGAGCTTTCTGTTTGAATAGAGATAGTAATCTCAACTCTTTTGCCAATAGTCTGTAACTTCTTGCAATTCTGCAATTTCCTTTTCATATTTTGAAATTTGACTTTTTAATTCCTCATTTTCTTTTTGAAAGGATGTGGAAGTGTTAAGACTTTGCATTTTCAGTTCCAAATCAAGACTTTGGTTTTGACACCATTCAAGCTTTTTGTTGAGTTGAAAAATCTCATTAGAAAGTTTGTTTTGCACATCATCGTTGTGTTGTCGGAGATTCATGTTTTCATCTTTTAATGTCTCAATTTGTTTAGACAACAAATCAATATCATCACAGTGATCATCAACAAGCATAGAAGTACCAGATTCATAAAGAGAATTCATAATCACAGAAATTATATCAGCACTAAGAACATGTTCCAAGAGTCGATCAGCTTCTTTTTGTAAAAATTAATTTCGACGTTTTTGCTTTAAAATCGCTTGTTCAGTTTCTTGAAACACATTCATCATAGATGAGACCTCTTTTTGAAGTTCATGTTCCCAGTGGTTAGCACATAGACGCAAGTGTTGAGCAATAGGTAAAAACGGTTTTTGAAACACTTCTCTTTTTTCTCTCTCATGAGGAGTAGTAATAGTAAAAACCGTTATTTGAGAGTTGCGTTCTATTGCTTCATCTAATTGTTCAATATCTTTGTTAAACGTGTCAAAATACCGAAGTACACGACAATGAGTAGGAAGAGGTTGAAGTTCATCATTGTTTGGTAAAGGACCGTTAATTTGCACCACTGGTTTAACAGGAGCTACATAAGAAGTAACTTCTTGAGGTTTGATAATGTACCATGGTTGTTCAGATTTCTCTTTTTGAGAGGTAAAAATATCAGTTATTGGAGGCATTTTAGAGTAATCAAAAGGCATATTGTATTTAACATTTTCCATTTTTGATCGACTCTCTTCTTCAATTTTATTTTCTTCTTCACAATCATATACAACAGTACGAACAACAGTATCGTCAAAGAAATGATCTGCACTATATAACTTTGGAATCTCTTTGAGTGCTACTTGTAAAAAACATGGTGATTCACTTCCAATTGCAAAGCCGTGACCATTGTTTGTTCGTTTTACTGAAAACTTTTGAATTGTTGTCACTGAATTACCAGTTTTATATACAACATTTTGAAATTCTTTAAGCTTATGTTCCAATTCAACAATCTCCTCTACGTATGACTTAACTTTTTCTCTAGTTTTGCGTTTATGTTCTTTGAACTCAGCTTGACAATTTGACAACTCAGTTTTTGTTTTTAAAATAACTGCATCAAGTTGTGCAATTTGTTGTTTGTGTTCAAACGCTTGTTTTTCCAGTTCAGAAGCTAAGTTATTTTTAGAGTCCATAATTTTAGCAATTTGATGTTCTAACTCTTTTTCGTGAAGAGAAGATTTTTGAAAAGCAACTTCAAAGCCTTTTTCCCGTTGAACAAGTTTTTCGGCATTTTCCAGTTGAAATTTATAGCACTCAATATCCCTAGTTAATAATGCATTTTTCTCTTTCAATCTAGTATTAAGCTCTTGACATTTAATTTTTTGAGATTGACTAGTCATGAGAAGGGACTGAAGTTCTAAATCTGGACCAGACGAAGGATCAAGATGTTCAACATGAGCATTGTTATCATTGACAGTGTCATTGTCCGAATCATCAAATGTGACAACCGGGTTAATTTGATAATCATCAAATATAACTTTTGTGTGCATTTGAGTATTCGAGTGTGTAGATAACAATGATTCATTTTGAACGCCTTGTTCCTTGTTAGATGCAGATGCAGATGGGGAGGCAATTTCATGTATCAGGCATGAGTTAAGATCAGTTACCTGAGATTGACCATCAGTGTCATACACTGGACCCGAGTCACTTATGTGGAGTTCATGCATGTTGGCCATGAGCATAACAGCAGCTTCCAGATCTTCCATGTCATCATTGGAGTGTGCATTAGCCATGAAGCTGTTGTCGTTGGCATTCGTATTGCCGCGGGCTTCATCTTTGAGAGCAAGGAGTAATGCCTGCTTGTGATACTTACTGCCTTGAGTTCGTGGTGATGGATATGCAGTTGCCAAGTGACCTATCCCATTGTAGTTATAGCATCTGATGAATGTATTCCACGATTCAGTATTCCCTGTATCAACAATTTCGGCCTTTTTCTGAGGGACTGGTGTTAGGGATATATAGACCGAGAAATAGTCAAAGAAAGTCAAACCGGGAGTATTCGATATTCCCGGGTCGTGTCCGTGTGAGGTGTGAAATGCGAAGTCGAAACCGTTTTGTGATCGGGTGAATTGAATGAGATATCAAGAGATTTGAGATTTCTAAACTAAATGCAACAAATATAAACTCAAAATAACTCAAGTAAATAAACACGAAAAGTACGTAAATCACAAATAAGCTAAAACGTAATCTAAACCTAAAAACGTAACGCGTAAATCTAAAAACGTAATTGAAAAGAGAAATTACTAATTTTAACTAAAAGATTTAAATTTAAAAATTAAAAATTATGTACAAAGTTGAAAATTTGCTAAACGTAACTTGAAACTTTGAATAACGTAAAAGAAAATGAAAACGGGCCGTTACCGGGTTCGGTAACGGCTTAAAAAGTGAAATTTGAGTTCTAAAAGGCCTACGGGTATAAAAATGATTTTCCTACGTACTAAATGACAAAGAGAATTTTTGGAAAAAAAGATTTTTTTTATTTTATTTTACTTTTTAATAATTTTTGTATGAATTAAAAACAATTAAAACTAAATAAATGCTTAATAAATAGTAAAACATTTTAAATAAATCTAAGAAAATTAGGGAAGGTTTATTATACTAAAATAAAGCTAGGAAAATTATAAACTTGAAATAAACAGTTCTAAATAAGCAGTGTTAAGCAATGCTAAAAGCTGGAATTTAAATTAAGCTAAAGACAATGAGACTATAAAACCTAAACTAATAAAGGATTAACAAGAAGTAAAGCATAACACAGATGGGAAGGATGGTATGTTGTGTGGTCTGAGATAAGTACCAAGAGGTCACAGGTTCGAACCCTGTGACACTTTTTTTTTTTAAAAACTATATATATATTTTTTTTTTCCAATTTTGATTATGAAAGCTAGTTGAGCATGTAAAGATAAGCATTTAATAAAACTACAACTACTTCTAAAAACTAATAATAAGCACATAATAAGGGGTAACATATAGCATTTTTAACTAAGGCTAAGAAAGAAAAAAAAAATCTAAACTACAAAAGCTAACAAGAAGCTACAATAAGCTAATAAGGGGGAAACAAGCAAAAGGGCACTAAGGGGGACCCTAAATAAGCCTAAGGGAACAGAATATAAGCAATTTTGTAAGCCTAAAAAGCACTAATGAGCTAATTCTAAACTAAGGCTGCAAGAAAAAAAAAAAGAAAAAATTGACAGATGGCTGTTTTAGGGGCTGCAAAAAGCTGTGATAAAAAATTCTTAAAAATAAACTAAAAATATAGTCAACTAGACATGCTACTGAATAAGTACCATACCAATTTTTAGAGCAATCGGCCTAATATTAAAGAAATTAAAAATCAAAAACTTTTGAGCTGTGAAGTGGTTTTTTGACAGCAAAATAGTGGGTAAAATGGGGCAAAAAATGCAAGTTTGACCTATAAAAGTCCACTACCAGATGCCTAATACTTGCACTATCCTAATTGAAGCTACTTTGAAGCAAGAACAACAATAATATAAGCCTAAGTCTAAATCTATACTAACTTCTAGTTAAAGACAGTTAATATAAGTAAATTTAGAAAAACAAACTTGAAACCTTAAAAACTAAATGAGAGTGTAAAATTTTGATTGAAATCTACTAAAAGTGACTAAAGGAAGCTGGTTGATCAAAAAAAAGAAATGGTAAAAACAGTTTTGGGTCAAAAATCTGCTTGTGCCAAACACCCCTTTACAGGGGTGTTGCTGAAATTTTTAAAAGAAAAGGCCAATTTTAGAGCTAAAACTTGAAAAGTATTGAAATATTAAGCTATAGCGAAGTAAAAAAAAGCAGTGACAAACCAATATTAAGCAGTAAGGATAAGCAATAATCTAAAAAGCACTTACTTTTTTTTTTTTTTTTTTAAAAAACTGAAAGCTTAAATTAAACTTGAATTAAAAGAGTACATAAGAAAACTAAAAGACTAAAAGTTAAACTAAAAACCCTACTGCCTTATAACTTGGCTACAAGGTTCTATTTATACTAAGTCATTCCTAGGGTTTCTGTGGTGAGCTTGTCTGCTTGCTGTTGTGTTAGTTTTGTGAGAGACTGAAGCTTTGGATTCCACCTTGTGCTTTCTGTGTGCAATGGCAGCCCTTGGATTGGCTTGGTGCCAAAGGGTGAATTATAAGCCATAGGATGAGTTTGGTGCTCCCTTTGGATTGCCAAGGTGGATGGTATCATGTGAAGGAGGGGGG
>LBNU01014992.1:101846-113386 GCA_014162995.1 Artemisia annua | reverse complement strand
AACCTTGCAAGAGGTTTTACTTCTCAAGGGATCTTGAGAAGCTTGCAATCCCCACCAGGTAGTGTACCTGACCGATGTAGTATAGTGTAGTGGCAAGTACCGGGGGATTGATCGTTCTACTTGGGGAATAGTGTTCGTTAGGATTGAAAACTACTTTATATAGGTCTAAGGGTGAGGGATGATTCTTTTTGTATTTTTATATTTTATGAAAGCAAGTAAAATCTCGGTTTTTGAAGGAGTGGGCGGAATTAGTTGCTAGTCAACTAACCCAATTAACTACAACTACAAATAAAATAAAATAACAATAAAATAAAAGGTTGTGAAACTTATATGGAGAAAAGTGTGTTTACTTAGATTTCATTACTCCCTAGCTATCTTTTACCGGTTGATTAGTTTGTTACAATTGTGTAGATGACGGGTTGTATTCCTTAATACCATTCGTGGGGGCGTGTACATCATTCCCCAACTCTATAAGCTCCTACTTCTCCCTATGGCGACAGGTTTAGTATCCTAACCATGGCATCACTAATAGTTACTTATGCATTAAATACAACCAATTAATCGTAGTACACATCCGATTCATGTTTCTTAAGACGTTCAAGCTTGTTACCAATTTGAAGTTAGCCAGTTTCTTAAGCCTAACATTGAAATCAGCCACCTACAACAATTAATAACCAACCATCAAGCCATAATCAATAAATAAGTTTCATTACATCTAACCAAACACAAGAAAAACCTAGCCTAGCATGTTAATGTAAAGACAAGCATAAGATAAAATCAAACAATACATAAACATATTGATTGATTAATGGAAGACTTATCTTTAATTAAGCATGGATGAAACAAGGGTGAAAAACCCTTGAAAATACAGTAAAATTCGACCTAGGGTTTATCCCTAAAGTTCTCCAAAAAGTTGCACACTTATGAATGAAAATTAGAAAACTATATATAGATTTTACAACTTGACGGCGTCACGTTGTAGCTTCTGACGCCGTCACCTTGCCGCCAAAACACTTCTCGGATTGCTCAGATCCACTTCTGACGCCGTTCCCTTCTATTTCTTTCTGGGCCGTCTCCCTTCAGCTTATAACGTAACGGCCTAGGCGTCACAGAGCGTGACGCCGTCACATGTTAATTCATCAAAACTTTCTGGAGCGTCTCGTGTGATTTCATATCCACCTCTTTGTCAAAACGTGACGCCATCACCTTGTAAAGCGTGACGCCGTCAGGTACAATTTCCAGCATATTTTGAGATTTTGTCGTTTTCTTCAATTTTATGCTCCAAAAACGTCCAAAAAGCCTCCTTTTCCAGATTTCTTCTCCAGAGTACCTAAAATGTCAAAAGGAATGATTTAAGGCGATATTTGATCAAATAATTACGGATTAGGGCTTAAATGACCCCCTAAAAGCGTAACACTTTTCGCCTCATCAAATACCCTTACACTTGAGATTTGCTTGTCCTCAAGCAAATGCGCTTTTATTCTAATCAAAATACAAGTTAGGGGTCATTTAACACTAATATAAAAGTAATTACAACAAATGATCATTCCACTTTAACCAAAATAAGCACGGAAATTATACACTAGCACCTCACAAATAGTGTTTGGATACTCACATCTCTCGGGTGTTATAAAGGTATATATCACAAATGGAAATGAAAAAATATCACTCACTACCTGTCATAGCACATAGATTACCATAGGCTTGGGAAAGGATAAAAAACCTCCACCACTTTGGCGTAAGCACCTAAGATAAACTATCAAAGAGGGCTTTTAAAGGGTTGTAACGTTAGGTGTAGGGATATGATAAAGACGGTTTTGTTGGATAAAGGCAATCTTTACTGGTGGCGAGTTAATCATCTTAATAAATTACATGTACAATGTGGCGTTGCTAAGCCAAGACCCGACTCGACTTAAGCTAATAGAACAAAAATAACAAAAACTTAAAATAAACATAAAGGAAATGGGATGGTAGTCCGTATGTTTTTTTTTCCACTTTTCTTTTTATACTTTTTTTTTCTTTTTCTTGATTTTTCGATTTTTTTTTCATACACTCTTGCCCTACCATCCAAAATAATACATCATAGGGGACTCGGTTCTTCCCTTACACTTGAACTTTTACATACTTTACAAATAACTATTCTAATGACTCGAATCAAGATAATCGAAACACTTGGAGTACTTTAAAACATTTACGCATACATGGCGGTAATAATTGATGTTCTTCCCCATTACTCCATAACACTAGTACTTTACCCATGAGTCCCAATCGTTCCAAAACAATATGTACAAGATATGACTCGACTTAGCAACCATGTAATTAGTTAGATAATTAACTTAGGGTTTAAACAAATGTTGTCACAATAATGCACTAAAGATGAGTGCATACAAGATAGGCTAAGGCGATTTGGGTATACATTTGGGGTGGATTGTAAACAAATTCTTCCTTTAAGTAAAAAGTTTAAAGTTAGAAACGAAAAAGATAGGCTCTGAGGGGTGTACTAGGGGTATCGTGTACTAAAGATGAGTACAACGCTAAGGTGTGGGAAAATTACTTGACCAATGAAGCCAATGTAATTATAATACGGGTATAAAACAAGGGTTATCCTAATGCCTCTTATCATGTAGTAAATCCTAACTACACGAATGTAGTCTCACTAGCGGTCTCGGGATGAATCACTAACGCAAGTTCTAGAATCTAAGTATTACCGGTACACTCATAAGCACCAACAATGAATGCTTTTCCTAACAAATCTAGGGGAGAAACTCACATATTTGGGGGGGAATTTTTGAGTGCTACGGTTTTTCGTGCTAGTCATACAACTCCTATCCATGAGACGCTTATTAAGACTAAAGTTTTACTCCTAAATGTTGCAAAAAATTTTAAATTTGGCGCTAAAATCGCCCTAACAAATATTTCTCTTAGTTTCATTACACATCTACTATTAGATAAACAAAAATCAAGTGTAATTGCATTCTCAAAAGTATCATAAGTTACCCCCTTACACTTAAGATGAACATTGTCCCCAATGTTCAAATAAATAGATGTAAAAGTAAAGACGGTAAAAAAATGAAAACAAATACTCCCCTGATTCGCTCGGTGTGGATAATGCGGTAACATGGTTAAATCCTCCTCCAAGAAAATGAGCGTAAAAAGCTTCCCTTCCAGAATATAAATCATCCTCTTGTCCAATATAACCTGTTAAACCTGACAAAACAAACATAGCAAACCTCGCGTAAAATCGGCGGCAAAATCTATATATAATAAAATCCTAGAAAGCAATAAAGATATAATGCGTGTGGAATGAATATTTGCAGATTCCTGGAGTTTATAAAATACGGGTTTAATTGAAACTTTACAATTCCGGTAGAAAAATAAAACTTGCAAAATTTTCCAGAATTTTACACCTGACGCCGTCAGCTTTTAAGGCTTGACGCCGTCTGAGTGATCTGACAGAAGTTTTAAATTTCGTTTCCAGAAAATTTCCAGAAAAACCTATGCCTTACTTCCTGGAATTCCTGCAAAATATTCATTATGACTCGATACAAGCATTTGACTCAAACAAATACTAATATGTGTGTTTATTTTATATTGTTATGATTCATGTTCAATCTTGTTCTTATAAACAAATTTGGATTTCCCTTACACCTATCTTTTGCAAAATACCTTTATATGTAGTTAAGACGAAGTTAAAAACAAAATAAAACATTTTCACAATTTACTTTGAAACATGAATCCATAAACAATAAAAATGAAACACACATACGGAAACAAATAAAAATCAAACAAACAAACAAATAAACAAAGCTTGGGTTGCCTCCCAAGAAGCGCTTTTCTTTATTAACGAGTCTTGTAGCTAGAATCAAAGTCACGCTCTATCCTATACGAGTGAGTTCCACATCGAGGATATCCTTAGGGTCGAACTTAGTATGTAGTTTTCTATCGGTTTTCTTAGTTCGATAAGACTTTTCAAACTTCTCTCCATCCGGATCATATAGTATCATCTTCATATGCCATGATCCGTCACCTTCCTTAGGTGGCTTATCCCACTTCCATTTACACTTATCACCTTCCCTTTTCCACTTGTTCATCCCTAGGTTGATAGGCATCACTCCTAAGAATTCAATCATTTTCCTAAAGACTAAGGGATCCTCAAAGGGGTTTAATTCCTCATCTCTAGCTATGAGTTGCTTAACCACATGTGTCCAGTTTATAAATTCCTCCTCTAGATAGAATGGGCGTTGAGGTCCTATAAAGTCTCCGTTTATCCAAGGTCCATATCTAGAAGGTCTCCTATTCACATCTATCCAATGAGGTGTTGGTTCATCCTCATTATCGTAGCTATGCTTCTTAACATCGTAGACCGACCAAGTCTCACCTTCTCCTACCGCTATCTTAGATTCCTTACAATCAATCATGGCACTAGCGGTTGCTAAAAATCCTCTCCCTACTAACAATGGGCATTTAGTATCACTAACCATATCTAGGACATGGAAGTCCGCTAAAATAGTCAATCTCCCTACGTGGATTACTAAATCTTTGATCATTCCAACCGGGTAGGCAACACTTCCACCCGCTAGACCAATTATCACTTCCGTTTCCTCTAACTTTCCTAGCTTAAGGGTGGTGTAAAGGGATAAAGGAATCAAGTTAAGGCTTGATCTTAGATCAGCTAGTGTGTCGAAAGCTTTGGAATTCCCAATCTTACAAGGTAAAACAAATATACCCGGATCATCGAGTTTCTTAGGTAATTTGTTTTGAACGAAAGCGGTCCCATTTCTACCCAACTTAAGTCTTTCCTCATATTTTTCTAAGAGGGCATTGTAGTAGGGGGCACGGGTTAAGACATCAATGACGGGACGCTCAAGGTGAAGTTCTTTAAATTCATCGTCAATGCGTAGGAGGTGTTTCAACTATGTTATTGACCGATTTATTATTGGATGTTTTACTTTCATGGTCTTTGGAAGAATTTAGGTTTGTTTGAAACACGTGCTCATGGCGTTGACCGAATAGTATTGTGGACAAGAACTAGGAGACGAAACTGAAGAGATGGCGTTAACGTTTAGTTTCGGGTTCTTGACCATGTCGCTTGGGAGTGCTCCCATTTCTCGGTCATTGATAACTTTCAACAAGGTGCCAATCTTATTGGTCATCTCGCTTTGCCTTTGTTTGGAATCAGACTCAAACTTGGCTATACGAGCGTCTTGAGATGCCATAAATGTTAGACCCATTTCCCGAGTACTTGGACCCCACCCTAGATGAAATGGATTAAGGACTTTACGTGATTGGCCAGTCATCAAATATTGCGTAGTGGTCAAACCCGATAGTCAAAGTGATAGTCAAAGAATGAGTTATAAAGTTATGAAGAGTATTATGTGTCATAACTAGAAAGGAAATGGACTTCAAGGACCTAAGTTGTCATTGTGGTAAATGTGTTATAAGTTGGTTGTGGCCAAAATAGAATGAATGGAACTTAAGGGACTAATTGTGCCAAAGGACCAAAGATGTGTAAGTAAATATATTGTGTGGAGATCTCTAGAATTCTCCATATTTTTCTAGTGTGCTTGGAGTTCCGGTTTTAGAAGGAAAAGGGAGGGAACCAAGTTTGGGTGATGGAGTAATTGATGAATGTTATGTGTTCCACAACAAGAGATAAGCTTAGCATGATCCTCCCCACGAGTAAGTAATCTTGTTCAAGCTATTTATTAAGGGATTTGATCATCATATAACCAATATATGATTATATGATGATTAGAGGTGTTTAGAGATGAGATATGGTTGTATCAAACCATGGTTATAGTTATTTGTTTATGTTTTAAGTGTTTTTGTTGATGATGATGATGATGATGGTGGTGGTATTAGGATGGTAGCTTAGCTTTGGAAGCTAAGGTAAGTAACTTGCACTAAATCATGTGTTATATGTGTATTATTATATATGTATTATGATGGTGTATGAGCATAAGACTTGGACTTGATCATAAGAGTATGTAGCTTGTTGGCTTTGGACTAGTTAAGGTATGTGGTTGGTTGAGGTTGTTAATGAGCCTTGTTGGTAGTTTATGTTATGAAGTTATGTGTAGCTTGGATTAAATGTCATGATTTGGATGTGGTTTATGTGACTATGATGCTTATGTGGTAATATGTGTATGATACGTGTTTTATGTCGGGTTACTTACTAAGCGAAAGCTTATGGTTTAGTTGTCTAACCATTTTGTAGGTTTGTATGCTATGATGGATGGCTTGGATATATGGATTAAGGATTTGGATATGCAAGAATCAAGGTAGTATGTTTTTAGGAGCTTAGGTAGAATACCGAGCTCAAGTGTAAAGTTTGTACCCCCGTTGGTCTTTTATTGGATGATAAAGTGTATTCAAGTGTGAAAATATATGTCAAGTTGGTCATAGTAATTTGGTGTTCAATTGATATGTCAAAGTATGTTTTAAGTGTTCATGATCAAAGTTAAAGGGGCGTTTGGATTAAATGTAATTATACTCATTATGGGTTGTAAACGGGTCAAATGGTTATGGAAATGATTTACCATGATATGTTAATGAGTTCTGGAAGTTTTGGTGTTGTTTTGAGTTATAGAAGTCGTTTTCCGAAATATATGCAAATGAAGAAAATGGTGTAAAAGTGCAGGTCCACCATACGGCCGTATGGTATTATTCCATACAGCCGTATGGTCTAAATCACAGAAAGAGCAGAATCTGTTGTGTGGCCATACGGCCGTATGGTATTTTACCATACAGCCGAATGGTGCTTTCACAGATTTTGTCGGTTTTATTTATTTTGTAGAAAATGAACCGTAAGTCGTTAGAAGTCATGCCACCCGTCATTTTAAAGGTAATTGAGTCTAGTATCATTTAAAAATAGTATCAAGGTCTGAAAGTTTATAGATTTTTATAAATGGTCAAAAGAATGACGGTATGTCCATTAAAGTCAAGCGTTTCCGCGCGTAATGCTTTTAATTTTTGGTCAACGGGCATGGGGCGTAACAATAAATTTGGACATTAATCCTTCAAAATTATTGGTACTACAAAAGTTGTTGGAAGGATTGTTGTTGAAAGTACGGTTTGAGGATGAACCGTTTGATTGAAAACGATTAGGTGGATTGGAAGAATTGTTTTGGGGCGTGTTTTGGTTTTGTTTCCACCTAAAGTATGGGTGATTTTTCCAAGAGGGGTTGTATGAATCACCGTAAGGGTTTGGCTCGGGTTTGAAAGTGTACCACTTTTCTCCCGCTCCGCCGGTACGCGGGGATGCGTAATCCGCAAAAGCTTATTCAGGGAGTTCCATGCAATCACGAGTGTCGTGGGGCCACTACAATATTCGCATGAAGAAGTGATTTTGTTCACTTGGCTTGAAGGTTTGGGAGCTTCGTAGGATTTCATGAGAAACTTGACTTGGTCCTCAAGTTCCATGATCCTACGGTCGGGAGTGCTTGAATTATTCGAAGGCAAAGATATTGCCTTGACCATTTTGTTCACATCACGGGGATCATTCCAACTTTCGTTGTCATAGAGAGCTAGATCTTCTGTGAGTTCCCATGATTGTTCCGCACTTAGATCACGTAGCTTACCACCGGCCGCTTGGTCAATGGTTTTCCTCATGGAGAGATTGATATGGTCATAGAAGATTTGGACTTGGAGCCAAAAATCTATGCCATGGTGAGGGACTTTTTGAAGTAAGTCCTTGAATCGAGTCCATGCCTCGTAGAGGGTTTCGCCTTGACGTTGTTGGAACATCAAGATTTCATTCCTTAGCTTGGTGGTTCTCCCCGGTGGGAAGAATTGAGCAAGGAAACGAGAGGTGAGATCATCCAAATAGGTGATGGATCCTGCGGGTAGACGCTCTAGCCACTGACTAGCTTGGTCTCGCAGAGAGAATTGGAAGAGACGTAATCGGGTCGTCTCTCGAGTGTTAACATCAAGGTCTATGGAATCTACGATTTTGAGAAAGTCCTTGAGATGTTAATTTGGATCTTCGGAACGAAGTTCATGGAATGCACATCCGCTTTGCACCAACCGGATGGTGTCGGATCGCAAGGGAGACACATTGGCTCCTTGAGTGAGCTCAATGGTGTTTCGATAGCCTTGGTGGCTAGGACGGGAGTATTCTCCTAAAGTGTGGGCCCTAGGAGGTTGGTTTGGTTGTGGTGGGTTTTGTTGTGGTGGGTTGTTGGGATCAAGGATATTACCACCTTCCATGATGGCGGATGGTAATGGTTACGCACAAAGGAACGAAGAAAAAGAAAGACTAAAGAAAACCTATAAAAATAAAATAAAAATCTCACTAGAAAGGAATCTAATGAGTAGACCTAAATAAAAATAAAATTCAACCTAAACAATAACTATTCCCCGGCAGCGGCGCCAAAAACTTGATGCGTGGTTTTGCAACCTTGCAAGAGGTTTTACTTCTCAAGGGATCTTGAGAAGCTTGCAATCCCCACCAGGCAGTGTACCTGACCGATGTAGTATAGTGTAGTGGCAAGTGCCGGGGGATTGATTGTTCTACTTGGGGAATATTCTTCGTTAGGATTGAAAACTACTTTATATAGGTCTAAGGGTGAGGGATGATTCTTTTTGTATTTTTATATTTTATGAAAGCAAGTAAAATCTCGGTTTTTTAAGGAGTGGGCGGAATTAGTTGCTAGTCAACTAACCCAATTAACTACAACTGCAAATAAAATAAAATAACAATAAAATAAAAGGTTGTGAAACTTATATGAAAAAAAGTGTGTTTACTTAGATTTCATTACTCCTTAGCTATCTTTTACCGGTTGATTAGTTTGTTACAATTGTGTGGATGACGGGTTTTATTCCTTAATACCATTCATGGGGGCGTGTACGTCCTTCCCCAACTCTATAAGCTCCTACTTCTCCCTATGGCGACACGTTTAGTATCCTAACCATGGCATCACTACTAGTTACTTATGCATTAAATACAACTAATTAATCATAGTACACATCCGGTTCATGTTTCTTAAGACGTTCAACCATGTTACCAATTGGAAGTTAGTCAGTTTTCTTAAGCCTAACATTGAAATCACCCAGCCACAACAATTAATAACCAACCATCAACCCATAATCAATAAATAAGTTTCATTACATCTAACCAAACACAAGAAAAACCTAGCCTAGCATGTTAATGTAAAGACAAGCATAAGATAAAATCAAAAAACACATAGATATATTGATTGATTAATGGAAGACTTATCTTTAATTAAGCACGGATGAAACAAGGGTGAAAAACCCTTGAAAATACAATAAAATTCGACCTAGGGTTTATCCCTAAAGTTCTCCCAAAAGTTGCACACTTATGAATGAAAATTAGAAAACTATATATAGATTTTACAACTTGACGGCGTCACGTTGTAGCTTCTGACGCCGTCACCTCGCCGCCAAAACACTTCTCGGATTGCTCAGATCCACTTCTGACGCCGTCCCCTTCTATTTCTTTCTGGGCCGTCTCCCTTTAGCTTATAACGTGACGGCCTAGGCGTCACAAAGCGTGATGCCGTCACGTGTTAATTCATCAAAACTTTCTGGAGCGTCTCGTGTAATTTCATATCCACCTCTTTGTCAAAACGTGACGCCGTCACCTTGTAAAGCGTGACGCCGTCAGGTACAATTTCCAGCATATTTTGAGACTTTGTCGTTTTCTTTACTTTTATGCACCAAAAACGTCCAAAAAGCCTCCTTTTCCAGATTTCTTCTCCAAAGTACCTAAAATGACAAAAGGAACTCTGATGAGACGAAAACATGTTACGTTTTAGGGGTTGTTTGAGTCCTTAATTCGTATGATTATTTGATGGATTTTTCACGCCCCTCATAGTCGTTTTCTCATTAGGTACTTTGAGGAGAAATCACTAAAAGAAGCATTGTTCGGGCGTATTGAGAGTGAAAATGTGCGGAAAACATCATAATATTCTCAATATAGACTCCTAAGTGCAGAGGTTTGAGGCGTCACATAGTTCACGTGACGACGTCAGGAACACTAATGAAGTGAAGATTGGGGAAATTGGAAGTTACTCATGGCGAGCCAGAGAGTTTTGGCCTAGTTTGGTGACGGGTCAGGGGAGGCCGTCAGATCTGGAACAAGGGCTGACGACGTCAAAAAAGAAGGGCGATCCTCACAAAAACCTAATGTCGGCGTGACGGCGTCACAGCCTTGGCTGACGCGTCAGCCGTATTTTCCTATATATATAGCGAATTTTATTGGGTTTTAAAAGAGCAGGAACTCTGCGTGAAACTTAAGGGTTAAACCCTTAGCATCGTGTATTACACGACCTTAGAGGGTACTTTTACCCTTAACTTGCATGCTTTAATCTAAGATAAGTCTTCATTCAATCCATATAATATGTCTATGTGTTGTATGATCTATGTTTGTGCTTTTCTTTCTTCAACATGCTTAGGCTAAATGTAACTTGTGTTTTGCTTAGATCTAATGAAACCTAACTATTAATTATTAATGTGATGTGTATGTTGGTTTGATTGTGATTTTGGGTGAATGTTTCATCTACTGTTAGACTTAAGAAAACTGCGTTAACTTCCTATATGGTACAAGCTTTTGACGTCTTAGGAAACGTGACATCTATGTGCGTTAATGATTTAAGGTAGTATTTCATGCGTAGGTTGTATCGGTGAGCTTATGATTAGATACTTGACGTATCGTCATAAGAGTTGAGTAGGAGCTTATAGAGTTAGGGAATTGAACGACTCCCTACGACTTGTTAGGAATACACCCGTCATCCACGCAAACTCAATAACATACTAATTACATGGTAAAAGATAGTTAGGAGTAAGACAATTCTAAGTAAACACACTTTCACCCACCATTGTTTTCTCAAAAACTTTAATTTAATTGCATAAGTAGAATAACTTGGTGTTTAGTTGGCTAGCACTAATTTCCGCCCACTCCTTTCAAAAACGAAGATTTTACTGCTTTCTAAAAACATAAAAAATACAAAAATAATATCCTCCACCCTTAGACCTTAATTAGAGTTAGTCTTTAACCTAACGAACAAAAAAAACTATTCCCTGTGAGAGAACGATCAATCCCCCGGTACTGCCACTAACTATACTTACATCGGTCAGGTTACATGCCTGGTGGGGATATGTAAGCCTCTTGGAAATCCCTTGAGGAGTAAAACAAAGTGCGTTAGCAATCCCTACGCATCAGGAACGATTAAGGTGTATTTGATCAAATATTACGGATTAAGGCTACATGACCCCTAAAGCGTAACACTTTTCGCCTCATCAGTTGAATTTTCCAATTTGGTTACGTTTTTAAATTATCGATGTGAACTGTTTACTGTTTTTAATTTCTTACGTGTACATTTTTATTTATTTGTGTAACGGTTTTTATTTTACTGAATAAATGTTTTTAGTTTTAATAAATAAAATAACAATGGTTGAATGGTGATGTGGTGGAGATTGATAATAGTGAATGGTGATTGGAGTTTGAGTGAAAGTTGGAGACATAAATGCTGATGTGACGCTACCGTGGAAGCGTGAGCATTTGTGTTTTCTGATCTCCC
>LBNU01014992.1:85976-100055 GCA_014162995.1 Artemisia annua | reverse complement strand
TAAACTCGGTTTTCGGTCAGATAGCAAAAACCATATCCAAACCGAAAACCGAATTTTTAGTTCGGTTCGGTTCGGTTTATTTGGTTTATTACCCAACCATGAACACCCCTAGTTTTTTAGATTAAATTAATTTAGGGATCAAGTTTACTTTGGAAAAAGCTTTCTTCCTAGACGCAATTTCTACCTCGATAAATGGCCATGTTATTGAAAACATGTTTTCTAAATTTGATAGTATATAGTATAACCTCTCTAGTTTGGCCTTGGACGTATCATTTGTCGAATCGTAGCGTACCCTACATTATAAGTTTATTTAAACCTCAAAAAAACGACGCCGTTTTGGCGTTACTATTCTTTTGCCGCGAAATGCTTTTCCCGCCAAAACCACAGCCCAAGATCCTTAGCCCATTTACCGGTTTTTGTTATTGTTTTTTTTGAGCCTGTTTTAGGCCTGCTACAGGCAAAATATACCAAATTCGTCCAAGATATACATACTCAAGATAGATACCAACATATATACGAAAATATATACCGGAATATATGGGGAAAAAAAACATGTATAATGTTAACCGTACATGCGTGTCGCTCATCTAATGCCTTATCCAAAATTTTTGTGGCCAATATTTTGTACGAAGTACAAATCCCATGCTTTATTCCATGCTTTCACGTGTGCTTGGACTTATAGTACCAGGAGAAGCTTCTACTCCATGTTTTTTTCCATACAAAAAAGTGCCATTTTGAAGCTTTGTTCCACCAAACAAAATCCGCTTAAAAAAAAAAAAAAAAAAAAAAAAAAAAAAAAAAATAAAAAACTGTAACAAAAAAGAACCTGGAAGATCTACAAAAGGTGTGTATGATGTTTTCTGTTAATCATGCATATTAACTTTCTTTTTTTTGTGCTTTAATCTTTTTACCTTTGCATGTGTACATTACTGAGAATACTTATGTTTTTCAGCATTAACAAATGCATGTGCATTTGATGTATATATGATGGTAGCACCTTGATGTATATATGATGCTAAAGAATGTATGCCTGTCAGTTTTATGCACATTTTATGCTATCTTTCTGGCCTTATACCTGTGTAAAATTACCTAGGGTTAGATTTCCAGAATATGAAGACTAAAAAAAAGGCCTAGAGTTGAGCCTGTTGCTTCTTTCGAAAGTACAGCTATTTGTAGTTTGCATGAGGAACTGGAACCTTATAGTATAGATGTAGAAGCCAGTAGGCTCTTACCTAATGTAGATGATGTCGGCCTGCGTTTAAATTCGGTTAGTGATGAGTCGTGCGGTTCTCGCCATGTCACCAGTGATGTTTGCACTGGTGGCAGCTTACACAAGTGCATAAAATGCAACACCTTTGGTGTAAATTAAGAATGCAATCACGAAAGTACCATGTTGTTGTACCAACCTTTTCAAACTATGCCGCCTGCCACCAATGCGGAAGGGTCTACAGCAAATGCACTATCTCTCCAGCGTAACATTATAGCTGCACAAATACCAGGTATGGATCATGTATCTTATCGTTGCTCTTATGCTTGCTAATACTAATCTAACTAAACCTACTTATGATTTATAGGGTGTTTTTGTTCCTGTTTTTCAGGTGAATGTACTATGGAAGAAATGAACAACAAAAGTACTTGCACTTTAGACGTGCATCCATCGTGTCATTCATGCCATACAACTTCCATGGATAAACAAAAAAACAGTATAAATGAAGTTTCTAATAAAGCTCGAGTATCTACAGAACCATACTGTTGTGCATCATTCTCAGAAGTTACTGATGCCGCACTATTGCTATGTAATTTGCCGTTTCTTTTCCTCATTTGTTGTCCCCTATATTATTCTATAATTCATAACCGTTCTGTTTTTTGTTTGTTACAGGTGCAGAAGATCTCTCTATGATAGACGACAATTGCCGAACAATTATACCTCAGCATGTTACACTTAATAGGCAACATTTACCTCTGCTATCAGATTTACGTGAGGTTAGCCCTTCATATAAGGAAAGTATTCGCCTGCACAGTTCATCTAATCAAAGTAATCAGCTACCAAGTATGTATCATATATATTATCATTACTCCTATGCCTTCTAATCCTAATCTATTTAAGCCTCCTTACGATTTATAAACGGTTCGTGTCCCTGTTTTTCAGGTGAACCTACGGTGTATCAAACACAGGCACATCTTTCATCTCATGCACGCTATACAGCTTCCATGGATAAAGGAAAGCGCAAGATATTTGAGGTTTCTAATAAAGATCAACCATTTCCAGAAACATATGCTTTTGCATCCTTCTCAGAAAGTGACGGCAACGTAGAATTGCTATGTAATTTGCCATTTATTTTATTCATTTGCTCCTCCTTATATTATTCTATAAATTCATAACCATAGTGTTTTTTTTTTGTTACAGGCTCCGAAGATTTCTCTGCGATAGCTGACAATCGCCAGCAAATTATGCCTGAACATCTTACACATAGTAGACACCATTTACCTTTGCAATCAAATTCACATGCCACTGCCCCTTCATCTAATGAAAGTAAGCACTACTATTACCGTAAAGGTTTGATTTTTTCCTTACAAAAACAGAAAAAAAAAAAAAAAAAAAAATGTTTCTTTCTTTCTTTTTTTTCTTGCTTACCAGGTGTTTTTTTTCCAACTGCAGTGCATCCCCTATCAACCAGAAATCGAGGGCGAAGTCGGCCGCGCAAGAGAAGCATAACATCTATCCAAGGTCTGCTGCTCCGTTTGTTTTCCCTATTTCATAAGTAGAATAGAACAGCCGTGTTTACTTTGAACAACGCATTTTTTCAATACCTACATTTATATATGCAATACAGAGTCTCAAAATATAGGAAATCTTATGCACAATAGCCAGTACTTATGTGAACCTGGCCCTTCATCTAATGAAAGTGCTCAGGGCCAGCCTATACCAGCAACTGACGATAATGTAAATCCGCCCATGAGTGGTCTGCGTCATCGTCGACAAGGTTTTATTGCTTTCTTAAAAAAATGGAAACAAACTACTTTTTTTTTTACTTAATTTTTACTTACTTACCACAGTTTTTCTTAAATCCTTCTAGGTACGGTGCGTCCCTCATCCACCAGAAACCAGCGACGAGGTCAACCGCGCAACAGGGACCTACCATCTAGGCAAGGTATGCTGCCACGTTTATTTATCCTTTTTCACATTTCAAATAAAACACTTGTGTCTATTTTCAACGGCCAGTTTTCTAAACAATTTCATTTATCTATGCCACACAGGCCCTCCAGATACATACATACATACATATGGGCCGGTGTGACCGAATCTCCATCATTGCAAAGCACGCTTCTGGTATGATGAAAGGGTCACCGTCAGTAATAGGAGGCGCCCAGAATATCATAAATGTTGCAACGGCGGGAAAGTTAAACTTGATAGTCGGGATGAGTATCCAGAGTATATAAAGGACCTTTTCACAGATCGTCACTTTATGGAAAACATCCGTGCATACAACCAAATGTTTGCAATGACATCATTGGGTGCAGAAATAGATAGCTCTATAAACATGGGGCGTGGTCCTTATGTGTTTAAAATCTCTGGCCAGATTTATCATCGGATAGGGAGCATGTGCCCAGAACAAAATGCACGACCGCAGTTTCTTCAGCTGTATATCTACGACACAGAAAACGAGGTTGCAAATCGTTTAGAGAGCTTTCAAAGGTCTGGCCACGGTCTGCGTGCAGATATTGTAGCAAATTTAATCGATGTTCTAGACGAGCACAACGAGCTGGTACAGTTGTTTAGGACAACAAGGAATAAAATGGCTGAGGCTAATATTCCACAGTTCAAAGTGCGTTTGTTTGGTGTTGTTGGTTCAAGGCAACATGAACTGCCAACGGGTGATTCTATTGGTGCGATTGTTTTTGAAGGTGGCCCAGCTGTGGAGAGAAATTTTGATGTAATCATTGAGCAACACGATCGTCGCCTGCAACGAGTCAACAAGCTAAACGCTTCTTACATGTCATTGCAATTCCCGCTCATTTTTCTGTTTGGTGAAGATGGCTACCATTTGGGCCGCGTGTTATTAAACACTGGCTCCTCAGATGACCCACCCAAACAAATGACGATGCTAAAATACTATTCGTATGAGATACACGATCGGATTAACCAGTATACCTTGCTCACAAGGAGTGGCAGGCTTTTCCAACAGTATGTTGTTACCGCTTACTGCAGCATAGAGCAGTCAAGGATTGATTACATAAGAGAACACCAGAACGATATTCGCAATGATTACATGGCTGGAATATACGATGCTATATGACATGGCGATCGAGATGGGTCGGATGTTGGTTCAAGGACGATACTCCCTTCCTCTTTTACAGGAGGCCCACGCTACATGTATAGCCACTATTTAGATGCTTTGGCTGTATGTCGTGTGCACGGGAACCCATCATTCTTTATCACGTTCACATCCAATGTGAAATGGCCTGAAATCGAAGAATATATGCAGGACTTCCCGCATGTGACAGTTGCTGACAGACCCGATGTTGTGGACCGTGTCTTTGAAAGAAAAATACATGATTTTGTCACTTTCTTACGAGACTCACGGCCTTTTGGCCATGTTAAAGCAGGTACCATTTAGATTGTATCTTCCAATATGTCATATCAAATAATTCTATTTGTTGACCACCTAGATACTAATAATCTTTATTTTGCAGTATTATATACAGTCGAGTTTCAAAAAAGAGGTTTGCCTCACTGTCATCTTTACTATGGGTGAAAGAAAGCCACTGTGTCCAAGCACATGAGGATGTCGACATATACGTGTCTGCAGAGTTACCAGACCCATCAATTGATCCCGAAGGCTACAGGATAGTTACGGAGTTCATGATGCACGGGCCATGTGGACTGGTAAATGTGTCAGCTCCATGTATGCGAGGCAGTGATCAGTGCACTAAGGACTTCCCTAAGCCTTTTTGTTCTGCAACATTTATTGATCCAAAAGGGTATGTGCATTATCGCAGAAGGGATTCAGGCATAACAACACTAAAACAGAATGTCAGCCTTGATAACAGGTATGTTGTTCCATATAACCGGTCTCTATTGATGCGGTTCTATGCACATATCAATGTTGAGTATTGTGAGTGGTCCATGCTTATAAAATACCTCTTCAAGTACATGTCTAAAGGAACTGATCAGATAGTTACTCACATTACACGATCACTTGGAGATCCAGAAGCAAGCACAAGCCGCCGTTCATTACACATTGATGAGATAAGCAATTTCCAAGATGCAAGATACATTGGACCACATGAAGCATGCTGTAGGATCCTTGGATTCGACATCCACAGCAGAGATCCACCGGTCCAGATACTTGCAGTTCACCTTGAAAATATGCAACGGGTCACTTTCAAAGCGCAACAGCAATTAGAATCAATTGTTGATAATGAATACAACAAAAGAACGATGCTCACTGAATGGTTCAGATACAATACTTTCAATACAGATGGTCGCCATCTAACGTATTTAAACTTTCCAAAAGAGTTTGCGTGGTATAAAGATGGGAAGTATTGGCAGCGTAGAAAGCGTTCCACTAGCTCAGCTATCGGCCGTTTGACATATGTGCATCCTAGCTCTGGCGACGCTTTCTACTTGCGCATTTTACTCTGTCATCAAAAAGGCAGGGAATCATTCCGGCATGTCCGTACAGTCGATGACATTGCCTATCCTACATATAGAGCGGCATGTGAGGCAATGGGATTATTAGGTGGTGATCAAGAATGGAACATTGCTTTACAAGAAGCTTCTTTCTCACCAACTCCATCTAAAATGAGGAATCTTTTCTGCCAAATCCTCATTTTTTGTGAAGTTTCCAACCCAGTTACATTGCTGCAGTCGCATGCATATTCCATGTCAGAAGACATTCCTTTCATACTTTCAAAGTATTGCAAATACCAAACATTCATCTTAGTGCAGATGACTTAGAAGGCGGTCTTATGTATGAGATGCAAGCAATTCTTAACTTCCATGGAAAATTGGTCAGAGATTTTGGCTTTGATCTACCTCCACCTCACCTACTGGAAATCTTGAATAACAGGGCAATAATGCAAGAAAGATCCTACAACCGTGACCTGTTGAGGAGTGAAAGTCAAAGATTAGTTGTTCAGCTGAACGCTGAGCAACAAATAATCTTTGACGAAGTTACCCATGCCGTCAACAATCATCAACAGAAACTGATTTTTGTTTATGGTCACGGGGGGACAGGAAAAACTTTCATTTGGAAGACTATAATTTCTACACTAAGATCGGCTGGAAAGATTGTTCTAGCAGTCGCTTCTTCAGGTATTGCTGCCTTATTGCTCCCAGCAGGACAAACAGCTCATTCAAGATTCAAGATACCTCTTGATTTAACAGAAGAGTCAGTGTGCAGCATCAAAAAGAATACGCAGGTAGCAGAATTGCTAAAGCAAACTGACCTTATCATATGGGACGGAGCTCCTATGAACGATCGTAGATGCTTTGAAGCACTCAACCGCACATTGCGAGACATAATGAATGCACCAACCAGTTTGTTTGGGAAAAAACTGGTTATTTTGGGTGGGGATTTCAGGCAGACACTTCCCGTCAAGAAAAATGCTCCAAAAGAAGAAATTATTGGTTCTTCCATGACACTATCATACTTATGGCCATGGTTCAAAGTAATTCGGCTAAAACAAAATATGCGGCTGCAATGGACAGGGCTTTCAAGTGAAGAATATGAAGCAACTGCTGCATTTTCTAAATGGTTACTTGAAGTTGGGAACGGTACCATTGGCGAGCCAGATGAAAGTGATCCAGCAGATTCAGCCTGGATACATATACCAGATAGATACTGTATTCCCGACAGCGACACAGCCATTCAAGAACTCATTAACTTTATATATGATCACCAAACTTTACAAGCACCTAATGCAGCATTGTTACAAGAAAAAGCCATAGTGTGTCCGAAAAACAAAACTGCAGACACCATAAATTTCGTTGTCCTATTTATGTTAGAAGGAGATACTTACACTTTACAAGTGTTGATGAAGCTATACCTAAAATGAATGATGGAGGAGCAACAGAACTCTTATATCCTCAAGAATACCTAAACACACTTTCGTTTTCAGGCCAGCCCCCCCCCCCCCCTGAGCTTATACTTAAAATAAGTGCACCTATAATGCTGCTAAGAAACCTAAACCTAGGTGGAGGGTTGTGTAACGGTATACGGATGATTGTTACTCAGATATTTACAAGGCTTATTCAAGCAAAGATTATAACTGGTACCAGAATGTCCGAAAAGGTTTACCTACCGCGTATTTTGCTCATCAATAAAGAAGAAACCTTACCATTTGTTTTTAAAAGAAAACAATTCCCAGTTAAGCTTTGTTATGCAATGACAATCAATAAAAGCCAAGGCCAGTCGCTCAACAAAATATGCGTATACCTACCCGAACCTGTCTTTGGCTATGGTCAATTGTATGTTGCATTGTCAAGAGCAACATCTCTTCAAGGCTTAAAAATGCTAATCAAACAACAACCGGGGAAGGATAAAAACATGACTAAAAATGTTGTCTACAAAGATTTTTTGTCCATGGTTACATCTGCACAGGTTGCTTCTGCTCGCGTTTATGTTTTCAATATACATTTGCCCAACTACCAAATACCTATAGCAATACCCTTTAGCCTGTTAGGACAAATGTTTGATTATTATTGCTATGCTATATAACATAATATTCTACCTGTTCTATACTTGCTTATCTTTCTAATTCCGAATAACCATACTTGCATTGTCAATATTTTCTATACATACATGTACATCTATCCTTAATTTTTCCTGTTTCAACATACAGCCAAATGGAACAGTCCTCTAGCATTGTACCATCATCCAATTCTACAGGCAAAGAAATTGTTACACACTCAGAAGAAATTGGCCTTGCTGATCTAAAGGAATCAGATACTGGTAAGTTTATATATGCAAAGGTCTACCGAAAATGGACGCCAACAAACAGGCAAGCAAAACCAGTCCTATTCTGTGTCATGCTGATTGATACGCAGGTACAAGATACTATTCTATCACTGAACTAAATAATCAGACATTCTCATATTCGCCAAAAAAAACAAAGCATATTAAATTTATAAATTGCTATTCTATTTGCACGGAGGAGCTATACAAGCAAATGTCAATTTACGTGAAAAAAACAAATTTGACGCACTCCTTCAGATAAATAAAACTTACAGAATAACCGGATTTGGATTTCAGCCTACAAAACCATGGATGCAAGTTGTCCCCCACTCACTTTCGTTGGCTTTTGGAACATACACAGATGTTAAGGACGCACCTGATACTGGTTCCCAAGCCACTATTTCAACTTCAGCAGCTATCGTGACCTGTATTCAAAAGTCGATGTTAAAGAAGGCCTACTAACAGGTATATAATACACGCATCTATAAAACAGACACAACTAATACACAGATAACTTGCTTATGCTATTTGCAGATTACATTGGCCGCGTCCAATATGTAACTGAAATACAGAAATCACTTAACCCAACGAGAGATTCAGCTATTTGGAGAGATATTGGTGTGCAAAATTTAGAGTAAGCATCAAACATTTATCTCTGAAACCTAATTTTTATATTGACTCTCACAAATACTTTGTAATTCTAACAGCGGCCGAACGGTGCGCTTCACTCTATGGAATCAAGATGCTCATAATTTCAGGAAAGAAGAATATGAAAAAGCCGAAAAACCAACAATAATTGCAGTTAGTTCATGCTTAGTCAAAGACTATGGAGGTAAATTTAATGCTTTACACTTATGATTCGGCCTATTAACCTTATCTTTTAACATATCCTTAAACTAATGCAGGACTTCAGCTCTCGGCCACAAATGCAACGTCATACTACTTTAATCCAGAGATCGAAGATATACCGTGAAATTCGCAGTGTGTAAGTTAGCAAACTAGCAGTACAAGAATACGATTTAAATTTAAAAAGGCACTAAAGGCATAAAAATTAACTATGCAGGTATGACGAATTCTTTGATCCACCCGCAATACTAAATGTACACTACCAGAGATGTGCAGATCCACAGAAAGAAAAGTTCAGAAACCGCGTCACCTTAGCAGATTTAGCAAAAGAAGATCCGCAGAACCATCAGGTAATGAGCACCTTCAGTACAACCTTCATCAAATAAAAAACTGCTAAACATTTTAAATTTTAATAAAACAGAATGTCCGGTTTACTGTCGACGCAACAATTGACAAAATCGATACAAAAAGGCCATGGTTTTTCAATAAATACTTTGATTGTAAGTTAAAAATCTCTGAACGATGGCCGCATACCCATTGCAAGAAGCCAACGTCTCAAGACGAATTACTTTACAGGTAAACTACAACATTCACAAATTCTTATACCAGTGTAGATAAGCCAACTTTTATAGCAAAGTATCTATGGTAAACAACACTTTCTATGCTTTTTATACAGCTATTGCTTCAGAGTCGAATTATCCGATGGCACTGCCAATGTCACAATGACATGTTTCAGTAATGAATCAAATTCAATGGTAAAAGATTGCAAGGAATTGCTGCAAACTATGCCTGAACAAAACTCCTATGAGTACCCAAAAGACCTACTTTCTCTACAAGGAAGGAAAAAAATCTTTCAGCTGCACTTTGATCCAGAAAGCACAAAAGAACGTAAGATTTTCATTCTCGATACATGTTGGGATGACACGCCATTATTGACATCGGCGAGTACTATTACCGGTGAAAGTAGCATGGAGTCTTACGCAAGAAATGCAGAACAAACAACAGCTGGACTGCCAAAGATTGGAACAAGTTCAACACTTGAAAGCAGAGAAATGCAAGTCATAACACCAACAGAAGAGCCCACAAAATCTGCAGCGGCAATGGACACACAACCAAACATTACCATCTCACAACCCGAGCCAGCTGAACCGCTTAAACCCCAGCAATCTGACATGACACCAGCTACCAAACAACCAAAACCAATAACTGCACCAACAGAAACCGAAACAAGTGGAGCACTTCAATTCAAAGAAATCCAAATCACAACACCAGCAAAAGAAACTTCAGAATCTGCAACAGCAATGGACATACCGCCAAAAACACCAGCAGAACAGACCTCTTTGTCCGAAACATCAAAACCCAAAAACCAAACGGCTAGAAAAAGTACTAGGAGAGGCCTTTTCACAGAAAAAGAAGATGGGAGCACAACATCAGGCCTCAAAAAATCAAAAAAAGAAGAATAATCGAATCTAAGTTGCAACTGGCGAATGCAGAAGAAAATCGCCTACTATCTACGTATGGTTAAAGACACTTATTTCTATAAATATTTCTAGCAACTACTTACCACCAAACATTTAAGCAAGAGTCTATCATCAGGCAGTTGCATCAACCTGTGTTTTGTAAATGGCCTATATAGCCATAACTCTAACACTACTGAAATGCTGGCCTTGCTTTTTGGTGCAACTATTAGGTCTCTCATCAATTATATGTTTATCATAATATAGATTACATAAAAAGCGATAGTTTTATTCATAAGTACCATAAGTTACATACATAACATAACCTGCAACCATTATCACTGCCAACATAACCGAAAATCTAGATGACCTTCTACTAATACACACACGAACATAAACACAAACGGAAACCTACGTGAACTTCTACTAACACACAGACCAACACCAAGCACTACAACAAAGTACATCAAGCAAACTGTTCCATACACCACAGCAAAGTACATCAAATAAACTGTTCCATTATCGCCACATGCCTGCGCTTCTTTTCCCCTGCCTCACGCGCCAACACCAAAACAGAATTCAAAGCAGCAAAAATAAGACCATCCTTGCGCTGCGCCTCTCTCATGCATTGTAGTCCATTACTAGAAACAGGACCAAACGGGCTAAAACTTTACCCCTCTTGAAGCAATTATTGACGTTTCTGCATTATGTTAGCTACAACTTCACATTCTTCAACGTGAAGTTCAACAAAGCTTTCATTCTCAACCACTTCTTGCATAAACAAGAAACGGAAACAGTGTTCCAACCTATCAGAATTACATTCCTCTTTCAAGTCATCAAAATTAGGAGTTTGTGCCATTTTGTATTGCAATTCTTTTTTTAATTCAAGTAAAAATATGCGAGTGACAATAACAAGCACTGTAGGATACTAATAAAGTTCACTAACACGTATGGATTGTGTGGTATGGCTCGTTATATGTAAGAAAGAAAGAAAGAAAATGTAGAGAGAGAAAGTTAGAGAGAGAAAGAGGTGAAGCCTTGAGAGAAAACCAAAAAAAAGAAAATAGATTATGAGAAGGCTTACCCTCTCCAAGGATGGAGAGGGTATTTATATGTACATGGGTTTTTGCCACTTGGGCATGCCACTTGGGCTGCAGATCAGGTATACAGTGGGTAAAGACCCGTCCTTCTTCCGCGAACTAATCTACTACTAATCTACGTTTTACTAACTAATGTAACTACTACGAGCTAAACAATGCTTAATCATATCTGGGGGTGACCGAATCTTTCTCATACAAAAACGTATTCCTAACAAGCACACTCCTACTCCTTATATAGGCAATGTATGTAACTAATAACAGTAAAACTAACAAAACTAAAACAGCCTCATTTTTTCCTATGTTTCACATGCAATACAGTGGTTGAATGTGCTGGACAAAAGGCAAAAAAAATTGCAGGAATCTAATCAGCAAGTATGTAATATCATCTCAAGCCCTACTACCAAAAAAAGCAAGGAAATCTCTACCTACCTAAAGTACTCACTAGAATTATAAAAGTATCTAACCTTTGCAATGCAATAATAGTAAGGCAAACTAAAATGTAAAAAAAAATAACTTTAAATGATCACTAAATTCATTTACCTACAAATTAGATCTGTAAGGTTTTCCCTTTCTCAATTCCATAATCAACAACGCCAACAAATACTAAGAAATCCATGCGTTCAGTCACTTTTACTTACCGACTGAAATAGTAACGATTCTTAATACTTAATACGATTTCTTAATGATTCATGCTCATATCTCACGTATAAGTGTTGCCAGAAACACTATTATTATTCACAATTCAATAAGCTTCATCCTTTACATAAATTATTTGGTAAATTAAAAAAACATCTTGCAATGTTAGATAATTAGACAGAAACCAAAACAAGTAACGACGCATAATAAACGATACTTTTTATAAATAACACCTTAATAGGTGAGTTCATACATAATACATATGATGCTGATACAAAAATTGCCTAACGGCTATACAAAATTTGCCTAAAGGCAGGCATCAAACATAGTTAAAAGATAAACATTACTTAAACCCCCTGGTAATTGAAACTAAAAACAGAGATGACCAAAAGATACCACAACAAACGTCTATACTTTCTCAAACCACGCAAGATGATGGCTCTTCTCTTCCCTCCCTTCACGTGCCAAATTCATCAACCCAATTAACCCAGCAAGAATCTTCTTATCTGTTTCTAGTGTCTCCTTCATAAACCTCAGCCCATCATCACCTTCATCCGTAAAAGGGCAAAAACGTTCCCCTTCTTCAATTAACTTTTCAAGACGCCTAATTTCCTTTACCAAGTGATCACGTCTTTGCCCTAACAGCATAATTAACCCATCAACTTCGGTATATTGTTGGCTGAAAAGCAATAGGAAAACATCATTAAGATCATCGGAATCAGCTATTTGCTTTAATTCTTGGAACTTAGGGGTGGAAGCAGCAGTGTGTGGTGTGGGAGGCGTAGCCATTTTAACAGAGATGATTTTCAAAGAAAATGGAGAAGACAATTGCGTAATCTTTAACCCTAACTATCCCCAATTAAGTAACCCACTGAAAAGGCAAAATACTTAATTACACTTGCATAAAAAAAAAAAAAAAAAAAAAAAAAAAAAAAAAAAAAAAAAAAAAAAAAAAAAAAAAAAAAAAAAAAAAAAAAAAAAAAAAAAAAAAAAAAAAAAAAAAAAAAAAAAAAAAAAAAAAAAAAAAAAAAAAAAAAAAAAAAAAAAAAAAAAAAAAACAAAAAAGAAAAAAAAAAAAAAAAAAAAAAAAAAAAAAAAAAAAAAAAAAAAAAAAAAAAAAAAAAAAAAAAAAAAAAAAAAAAAAAAAAAAAAAAAGAACTATACATACTATGTAGGAAACAAATAAAATGTACATGCATTAAAAAATATATAAGAAACACTCATAATACCATAAAATAAAACACTGTTAAAAAGAGAAAAAAAAATAAAAATAAAAATAAAATAAAATAAAAACTATTTTAACAAAACGCTGAAAATACTTTACCTTATTTATGCATAATCATGTTGATATGAATGAACACATATGTCACCACAATTTTTTTTATAGAATTCTTTATGCATTTATAGCAAAAAACTATGCTTTTATACCATATACAGCTAACAAAAACTACGCCCAGACACAATGCATTTACTTATTAATGCAACATCATCTCGGCCAAAAAAAAGGCCCGCCCGCAACGCGGCGGATCGCTGCCAATCTCGTAGAAAATATGTCATCTATTTTCTTTCATTGGAATTGTTTGTTTGATCCCGGCCTTTTTTTTTTTTTTTTTTTTTTTTTTTTTAATTCCAAATGAATATGAATCTCTGAACCATGCATGCCATAAAAGTGAAAAATAGTAATACAATACTCAAACTTGGATAATATAGTCCCCATTCTCTAGCCATTATGATAGATTCTCCTACAATGAGATGTGACCTTCACTCAAACTTGGAACCACTTCTTTTACAAACCAGTAAATGATTGTCACACACCTTTAAGCATACAATTAGACATGTTTTGGTAATGACAATCCATGTATTAAACTAATTAATTGTGTTTCTTAAAGACTACACTATCATGAGCATTGTGATAATATCATAATCTATACCGGGTGAATATAGTTTCACACTGATTCAAAATAGACATCTAAACTAGAACAAAAAACAAAAAAAAAAAAAAAAAAAAAAAAAAAAAAAAAAAAAAAAAAAAAAAAAAAAAAAAAAAAAAAAAAAAAAAAAAAAAAAAAAAAAAAAAAA
>LBNU01014992.1:47894-74911 GCA_014162995.1 Artemisia annua | reverse complement strand
GAGCAACCCATACTAAAATATAAAATATAAGCGAAAAAAAGTGCCGGAAAAGGGATTGTTGATGTGGGAATTTCGGAACCTATGGTTGGACATACCTATGAGTGATCAAAGATGGTCACGGGATGCATATGTTACCTCTAAGGAGCATATTCTCACATATTCTCAGTGTTATCTATAGCATTACCACATTTTATTCTTATAGTAGCAAATAGCAGTTTGATTATTTAAGCTTATTGAGCTTATTTAGTACAGCTTTTTAATAAGAATACCAACTTTTTAATATTTTTCTTAGGATCTGTATTAAAAAAAGTATTTATGTGAATGTTTTGCAGATTTAATTTTTTTCATTATATTAATTAAAATCATTTAGTTTTGTAGTTTAGTAAAATTAATAAATAAATGATTTTCATATCAAATTTTAATCCAGGATAAGGTTTTATAATTTTTATAAGTTTAAGAAGTTTTATTAAAGTCTGTAAAAATTATTTTGAATTTCTACTGTCACTTGTATTTCTTTAATTAATATAATTAAATAGTTATAATATAATTAAATAAAATAAGTAAATAATTAAGTAAATAGTTAAAAAATTAATTAAACTTTTAAATTTTTTTAGATTTCTGTGATGTTATTAAGTTTTATAAAAGTTTTCATAATTATATAATCATTTTGCTATATTTAGTTATTAATTATTAAATGTTAATTAATACATAAGTAGTTAGTTAATTAAAATTAAATCCACAAAAAGACAAAAAGATGTATTTTTAGATTTAATTATTTCTAAGTTATTTTTAGATTTTAAAAAATACATTCATTTTCTTAGTTTATTTAATATTACAAATTATTAGAATTAATTTAAGTTACATAATAATTATTATAAATAGATAGATAAGTAGTATTAATTAATATATTATAATACTATCTAATTATATTTAAGTTCTAAAATAGATTTACACATTTTTAGATTTTCTAAGTTATTTATTTTCTAAATCAAATTCATTTCTTTTAGTTTATTATATTTAATAATAAGTATAAATAGTTAATAATTAATAAGTAGTATTAATAATAATATAAAGTTTTAATTTTCAAATTTATTTTAAGTATTTAGATTTTTAGAAATTAAATTTGCAAGTTTTTAGGATAATTCTTATTATTGTAATTTTAATTTGATTTAGTAATTATAAATAGTTTTAAGTAATAATAATTATATAAATAATTAGTTTCATAGATTTTTAAGTTTTAAATTATTTTCTAAGTTATTTTACATTTAGAATTGTACTTTTATTTTCTAAATATTTTCTAAACTTTTTAGATAATTTGTATTTGTTTTTAAATTTAGTATTTCACTTTCTTTTAAAATTTTCATCATCATCATTTTTAAGTTAGTTTTCTATTTTAATCTTTTTTAATTTGCATTTAAGTGCCTAAATCACTAGATTTTTCACCTTAGTCATAGTGATTGATTTTGTCTATACACACACACACCATATTTCTATTCAACATTCTTTGACTCAGGAATCTTTTCATTCACAGGATATCACACTCCAGGGAACATAACGAACCCGGGAATCATTGTATTCTCCAGGATACATTTTGCATTGCGTCTCTGAGCTGTTTTGACTTTCTGTTGACCAAACCTTTGGTTGACGATAAGTTGACCGTTTGGGGACGACTCAAGTCCTAGAAGATTCTCACCTTTTGAGGCTTCCTTTCAAACTCCGAGATCATTCATCACTAACAGTTCCACATTTCCTTGTAAGACGAACGAAGTGGACATTGATAACATTACCATTTATGAATATGAACGGTACATGGCCAATCAATGTCGAGGGGAGATATTTGATGATACCTTGATTACACTCGCGGTTTCACATCTAACTTCAACACACCCGATCCCTATCCTGAAGGTAGAGATTTGATGATAGCCAAAGGGGTGGATGAATTGTTCAGAATTGGAGCTGAAAATCTTCAAAGAATGGAACAAGAGAAGATTCATAATGGATGTAATAAGGATGTGAACCATGATTGTAAGGACCCTTTTGACTTTGCTATTTCTTCCATTGCTAATATTTTTTCTAGTGTTTGTGAACAGGATACTGATAATTCAGCTATCGACACTACAATTGAGGAAGAAGAAGTCAGAAAGGAATATGATGAATGGATGCTGGCAGTACAATACTTGACATCAAAAATCACACCTTCCAATGACTGTTATGAAGAACATGCTACCAACCCAGTTTTGGATGAGCCAGTAAAGGAATTCGGAGATGAGCTTTTGAATATTTCCGTAATTGATGAAGAAGCCGAATGTGACCGTGCAAAGGATGTGAAGGAGCTCGAGCAATTGCTTTCTAACGATCCTTTATCTTTCTCTATGGACATACAGGCACACATGGCCGTTGTTGAAACAAATGTGGCATTGAAGCCAGTTAGTCAACAACAACACGGAATGAGCCAATCATCAAAACCATCGACGAATATGGGTATGGTAAGGAGGGAAATGAAATATCCCTTAAGGTATAATTTTACTTCATCATTTCCCTATGTCATAGCAAATTTACACCCTTACGGTGTTTATTGCTACTTTCACCCACACTTGATTTCAAGTGAGGGGATGAACACCCTTTTACTCGGTAAATAAGGGTGGAGTCAAGCTCGTGACTCGAACAAAAACAAGCGCTTCGTGGGAGGCACCCCATGCTTATCTTTTTATTTTTATTTTTATTTTGGCTTTTGATTTTTGTAGTATAGTTGGTTTTGTATGCTTTGTTCTAATCATTTTGCAGGTAAAAGAGAAAGATAGATGGTGGAGGAACTGAAATTGGAGTTTTCACTCCAAGAACTGTCCCTAAAACACAACTACGGCGTAGCCTATTCCTTTACTACGCCGTAGCATCCTCCAGGTGTCAGTCTGTAATATTTTATCACCTACGGCGTAGTTAAACATTTCCACTACGCCGTAGCTCTCTCCTGTACCAAATAAATTTTAAATTCTTTATAACAAACATGCTTTAACTTGTATTAGTTTTAAATGAACTTTGTGGGTGTGTTCCCTGTAAACCCTCACGAGACTTCACTCGTCCACTTGGGATACTAAGTGGTTTAAAAGGCTTGTTGTATATGCTAAATGCAACCGTGATTCCTACGAAAGTGATTTAGATTTTATTCTGTTTTTATTTGTACATTTCGTGCTATTTTGCTTTTTATCCGGAACTATGCTTTTTGGTATTAGTTCTTCTTGCAGTAATACAGGTTGATGCATTATGGAGTGGTGTTTGGCTGCAAGAGAGCACTTTTTATCCGATAAGTTGAGTACCATTATGGTGGTGGATGAGATGTTGATGGAGTTGGATGTTGCTCGAAGAGGCACTTTTGGAACATGTTACAGGAAGTGCCGTCTATTGATCATATCGAGCAAATCCAGGGGAGTTTTTCCGTTCCTTTTCTAACCCTTCCTATTTTTCGTTTATATGCTTAGTATGACCCAAGTGGGGGGAAGGGATTAGAAATAAACACCCACTTGATTTTACTTGCCTTTGTTTTTCTAGTTTTTAGTGAAAAATATTTCATTTATAAAATTTTGACATGTTTTTCATTACTTAACTAAATTAATCTAAACTGAGCACACCTACCCTTTATTTACATCGTGTGAGGATAAGCCTTTCCGTTTTCCCCTTATACATAATACCATAAATGTGAGTGTGCCGGTGGCTGTAGTAGACTTTAGAACTTGGCTTTGTATATCTTTTTGAGACCATTATAATGAGCATTACATTGAGACAACTCGGTGTAAACGGTGCAGCTAGGAATTAAGGCAAATTTTAGGATAAACCCAAATCGCCCATCAAATTATGTTATGTGTATATTGACTTTTCACATCGATTAGTCAATCCTCTTGTTAAACCCTTTTGTTGCACTCACCTTTAGTGCAATATACTCCTAGATACACCCTTCAGAGCCATTCCTTTCATTTTGTTCACCCAATATATATTTCATTACACCTATCGCCTAGCGTACCCTGTACTTTCTTATAGTCCACGGTCCGGGCGTTGTTGGTTACTTTTGGTTTCGCCGGTGAAAGTCGCGGGTTTTGGATAAAGGGTTTTGGAAGAAGATCGGGTTTAGATTATAGTTTATCTCATGTGGGGGGATGCTTTGTTTGTTCGTATTCTTTTTATTTTTTCATGTATACCTTGTCTTGCATAAAAAAAAATAAAGTGAAAAAAGAAAAAGAAAAAAAAAAGAAAAAAAGAAAGAAAAAATGAGCATGCAAGCAAGCGTTTGTTTATTTGTTTATAGCTGTTAGTAATATAAATCAGCTTATGTGTCGTATTGTGTCAAGTATTTCCACCTTGCGGAGCTTATACTTTATAAACCCGTGTCATTTCTATCTCTCCTTTCTATTTTTCATATATATTTGTACAATGAGGGTATTGTACATCTCAAATGGGGGGATGGGAGATAGAAATGATTGATATTATGGTTTTTGGTCAAAATATGTGCAAAATTTACCCAAATTTTAAAATTTTTAGAGCACATAATTTTTTCCATTGAAGATGAAGGCCGAGTTAATGCATCCTATTTGGCTAGTTTATGGAGATTATGAGGCAATACTTTACATTTTATATGCATTAACTCGTGTATTGAAGTTATTGAAGACCCCTTGACTCTTGACCCTCGAATTTTGCTATGGGATTGAATGCGACTAGTTACGGGGCGATTGTGGACTTTAGGAAACTATTTGTTTTGTGTTTTTTTACACCCATTTAAATGTTTCCCCATGTCTTTATCCTACCATTGTCATTTCTTACCTTTAGCTTACTCGAGTTAAGGAATTGAGCAGTCACAGGTGTCTCGTTCATGGATTTGGGCGAGAATTTGTGGCTTTGTCGCCTTTTCTGGAATAATGGTATTGGTAAAGAGTGATTTAACCCCGTAAACCTTTATTGCTGTGTCAACCCATTTGCCTTTTAGAATAGCTACATCTATAGACTCTAGTGGTGGAGATTAGTATCTATGCCAAGCCTATGATAGAATACTCTCCATGACTGATCAGTTGAGTNTGGTATTGGTAAAGAGTGATTTAACCCCGTAAACCTTTATTGCTGTGTCAACCCATTTGCCTTTTAGAATAGCTACATCTATAGACTCTAGTGGTGGAGATTAGTATCTATGCCAAGCCTATGATAGAATACTCTCCATGACTGATCAGTTGAGTGATCACCCCAAAATAAACACATAGATTAGTGAGAGAGAGTGTGATTTCAATTCTCTTTTCGTGAGGTGCTCAGGTTGGATATTTCTAGCTTAGGTAATTTTTAAACTCATATCTTCCAAAACATCTTGGGAGATATCTTTTTAGAAATAATTTAAAAGGTCTACTTGAGGACAAGTAGAGTTCAAGTGGGGGGATATTTGATAACGTCAAATTTACCCATGATTTAAGTGTTAATTTCCCCCTAAATTGCTCATCTTTTCTATTCATAAGAAGAATATATACTATTATTTCTTCCTATTTTGGTTTCAGGGTAAAGATGAGTAAAAGAACGAACAAACGCAGAAATAGAAGGACTTAAGAGTAATACATGGAAAATGTGGATTCTGCACTAACTACGGCGTAGAGGTTCATCCACCTACGCCGTAGCAAGGATTTACGAAGACTACGCCGTAGCTAGTTATAGGGCTACAGCGTAGATATGTTAACGAGAGTTCTATGTGCATAGCCACTCTTGTAACACCCCCAAAAATTTGTTTAACAGCGGAAGACTTAATCTGGGTGTTACGTAGAGGATCACAGTCATAATTATAGAAAACGACTCAAAGAGACGTTTTTAAGTTCATATTATTGAATTCAAATGCAAGGATGTTCAATAGTTATTACATCACATTGATGTTTTGAAAATGACTGTTTATTAATGTTACACCACCGACACAAAGGTCAAATGCCCACTCCATGCCTCCTGAGCTTGCTTCAATTACCTGAGATACATGCTAAAAAGTCAACAAAATTGTTGAGTGAATCTATAGCGTTTGTAATTAAAATTAGATGAACACAATCAAGTATTTCATAGGTGTATAGTAGTTTGTTCCGTATGCTTATTGCCATAAGTCTCATGAACACAACGTTAACAAGTATGTGAGCCGTGTAATGGCATCAACACAATATAAGTTGCCCTTGGTGAGGAGTTTGCCAGTTCTCCTAGTGTATCAAATAATAGTGCATTTGTCTACCAAGTGTCGGCTAGAACAAATGGGTCTGTCAAGCAACAATAGATCTATTCACAGTTATTCGCGTTCACTCGCAAGTGACTAAGGTTCATGATAGAAGGGACTTTCAAGTTGGTGGGGTGTCTTATGCAATACTTAGTTAGCATACAATGGTGGATAATTACTTGATCGAAACTGTGTTCATATAGTGTAGCATGTATCCCACCCACATAGTTTGTAAAACATGTAAAAAGTGTGGGACTATAGACTCACCTTAGATGAGTGGTGTTCGTAGGCAAGTAAGTATGTCAAGTGCAACAGGTGAATGACTCCAACACGCAACCTGGATAATATGAGAAACTTTAGTTTCCTGTAGTGGTGTGGTTTGTATTTGTGTAATGCCTTAAGTACAAAAACAATATTATACATAATATTGTCTTGTCTTTATGTGTGATGATGGTAAGTCGTGCCAGACTTATAGAGTTGTACACTCTAGCAGGGTGTAGAGTTTTCAGTCCTTGATCTTGGTGAAAGTGATATATCGATATGTGAATAATGTTCTTCCATTATCTCGGTAATTTATTTATTCAGTGTTAGTTCTTATTAAAATATTTATTTTATCAAGTTTAGTGGAATTACAACTTTAACCCTTAAACTTTATAAAGTTTACATTTATAACCCATAAGTTTATAAAAATGACATTTAAGTATTCCAAGTTTGTAATTATTCCATTTCTAACTTTACTTTGTCAAAATAACAGTTTTGACACTCTTGTTACAATATTTACACTTTTAGTCCTTGTACTTTCAAAGTTGACACTTTTAGTCCTTATGAAATGTATATTTACATTTTTAGTACTTATAATATCAAATTAGTCAATAAATGACAAAAAGATTTCAAATGTACTGTTTTCACACCAAGTTTACAGAATTTACAGTTTTGGTCCTTATACTTTAGAAACTTTGCAAAACTAGTCCATTAAGTATAAATTGTTCATTTTAGATCCTTATACCTCCAAATTTACACAAGTGACTCAAAATAACTTATATTTACAGTTTTTAACCTTAGTTTGCAAAAATTATAGTTTTAATCCATAGTTTCCAATATTGGCAGTTTTAGTCCTTAGACTTTATACCTTTTTACATTTTTAGTCCAAAATACCATTTTAGTTTATGACCTTATTCCAAGTAGTTTATTAAGTGATCAGAAGCTTAGAAAATGTTGTAAGAGCTTATCAGTAGCTTATATTAGCTTATAGCTTATTCGAATTTATTTTAAGTGTTAATAGGCTTATGTGATCTGTTAAGGCCCATTGGGTCTTCGGTGGGTCCAGTGGGCTTCCAACTGGGTTTGGTGGTTCTTGGGCTCATATTGGGCCTTACCAAAATGAGAGTGAGTGGTGTTGGGCCGTGGAACAGGCCACAACCACTTGTGAGTTTAATGGGCTTTAGCCCATTAAGGGTGTTTGGTGCTTTCTGTGTACTCGACAACCAGCTCAAGCTTTGAGCTTGTGAGGTTGAGCATATGAGCTTGTGAGTGTGTGAGCTTGATGTAGCTTGATTGTTGAGGTTCCATAGAATCAGTTGGTACAAATATATATATATATATATATATATATATATATATATATATATATATATATATATATATATATATATATATATATATATATATATATATATATATGTTGTATGTATGAATTGTGAATAACGAGACCAAATGAAAGTGAGAAAATCATTGGAAAACACTTGGAGTATTTTAACTGTTTTCATTATAGGCCAAGTGAACTTGTGAACATATGATTTTTATGAGCTTGGGATTATGTTAAGCTTATATAGAGTTCAGATCTTCTTTTATACGTATTTTGAGATGTGAGTGAGTATTTTTGTGAGGCACAAAGCTAACGAGACATAGGAGAAAATAGGTGATAGAGGTGGTGATATACATACGAATAGAAATCATGAAAATGAGATCAAAATAAACTAAGTGTTGCGAGACACTTACTACACCTTAAAGGTGGGATGAATTCGAGACTTTAGAGGCTAGGTGGGATCTTAGGAGCTTGTAACTCGACAGTGGGCACACCAAGGATCTAGGAGGGACTTGTGAGAAGCTTGTGAGAGCTTGGGATAGCTTGTGGCTTCTCCTTTCTTTCTTGGTACAAGGCAGCGAACAAGAGAGTGTTTGTGAGTGAGTTTTGAGTTTGTACGTGAGATTTTGCTTGCATGGGAGATGTACAACATGAGTATAGCGACGCAAGTGTATGGGACAAAGGGAATATGTCAGGGATAACTAGTAGGGGCGTAGGATAGGTTGATAGGATGCAATTTGCACTTCCAAGTGTATATGGAGTTGGTTTTATGTGATGACGAGGCCAAGGCTTCTAGATAACTGATTTTATTTCGAGTCCCATGTGAAACAAGTGAGCAACGATTGTATTGAAGTCCCTTTGTCCTTGTGAGGTCAAATGATCTAGTGTGAAAGTGTTTGAGGGTGCGTTTGGTTGTAAAAATGAGTAAGGGTTCGTTTGACATGTTAATGTGACCAAATGGTCACTTGATGATCGAGTAGCGAGTTGTAGGAGTTGTGGTGAGTTATATATAGGGTTACATGGTCTTGGGAGTCCTTTGTGGGTCTTGTATAGGTTAGGGAACCATTAGTAGTCCAAACGAGATTATACGTGACCAAAAATAAATAGTTATAGGTCGAAAAGTTTGTTGTGAAGTCTTGAAGGCTTAGGGTAGTGTTTGGCTTAGCTCAATTAGCTTAGGATGAGTAAAAATGGATTTCCAAATGCCTTGGAAGTCCTCAAGTAAGCTTGTGCATGTTTGGAGTTCTTATGTGTACGTTTTGAATATATATCGAGGCAATAAATTGAGTTTGGGCATGTTTGCAAATCATGAGAGTTGTGAGTTGCTTAGAAACACTTTGGAAGTCATTTGAGAGTGTTTGGAACTCATGAGAATCAATAGAAACGTGTTTATCACAATGTGACCAAAGTTGTGTACGTTTGAGAAAACGTGTGACCTCGCTAAGCTTTGCCCTTGGTTTACTGTTCATTTGTACGTATTTTGATGAGATAATAGTTGATCTCGATTCTTTTGGGTGCAAAGAATGAGATGGTGCCTTTTATTCCATAGGTTGTGTGTAAGAATCACGAATACGAAGGCAAAAGTAAACGTGCATAGCCATTCGAATTTATGTGTTATATTTGTGTTGGATTGGGCCGTTAGTGGGCTTAGGAGTTCCTTTGGCCCATTTGTAGTTTAAATATGATCCGTGTAGTAGTATTGGGCTAGTGTAGTTGTTATTGGGTCGTGTAGGCCCAATAAGAGTTGTGTGACCAAATCTGGTCATGTGGGGCCCACTTGTGAACAATGTGGGTCCTACAGTGAATATTATATATATTTTCATGTTGTGGGGCCTACAGAGGTGTATTCCAGTTATGTGGAAATTGTGGGGTCCACCAGGAGGGATGTGGGTCCCATAAATGTGTGTTGTAATTCGTACTTGTATTGTGAGGTCCACTGAGGTGAAAATCTCATATGTGGTAGTTGTGAGTGCAAAGTGTTGCACTTGTGATCAAAACTGATCCATAGTTGTGTTGTGCCTTGTCCAGGTCATTGTGGGTTGCGTGTGAGCTCATTCAAGGTAAGTGTGAATCACATAGCACATAATGATTTAGAGTTGTATAGTGTAAACAAAAGTTTAAAATTTTGCCTAAAAATAGGTGTATGAACAGTAATACATAATTACTTCATGTTTAGTGTTTGTTAATAATTGGGTTTTTAGCAGGATATTACAACTCTTGAGGCTACGCCGTAGTAATTTTGTATGAAGGCTATGGCGTAACTTTCCATTTAGTTACGCCGTAGTTATTAACTTGGGCGCAAAGTATTGAACAGCAAGTAATGTTTACTTCATGGACTAAAGATAAAGAGAGATTGAGGCCATGAGACTGTTTTTATATGAAACTAGACTCAATTACCTTCGAAATGCCGGGTGGCACGTCCCGTGACGACTTACGGTTCAAAAGATAATGATTTTTCGAAGATGACCAAAACATAAATTGAAGTAGCTACGGCGTAGCTCACAAAACAGCTACGCCGTAGCAATGAAAAAATGCCAGAATAAGCCCAGAACGCGCTACGCCGTAGCTATAATGGTGTTACGCCGTAGTTGGTCAATAACTACGCCGTAGCTGGTCCGAAACCTATAAATAGAGGCCGAATTCTGCATTATTCATCATCCTTCTTCCTCCCTTTCAAAGGGGCGATTAAGGCACCATCTCAGGCATCTTCCAGCAGCAACCAACCACTTCCCAAGGGATAATTCACTTGTAATCATCATCATCATTAACCTTACATCAAGTAATTTGTATCAAACACTATGTTCAATTCAATCTATGTTTTATTCATTATTGTTGGTATAATTTACTATATGTTTGGCTAAACACCTCTTGGTGTTAGCCTAGTTATGAAATTGTTATTGTTATGATTTAGTTTTCTACGCATCTATTGTCTATTGTTTGTATACTTTCATGGCGAGTCTTAGGACACTCTAGTTCCCGTATTGTTGAGCGTTGGTTGTTCCTTGGAGACTTGTGGAATTAACCCTAGGAAGCAAGCCGATAGGGATGTGACTTGGTGATAGCAATATTACCATACATATGCGAATTAACCCTAGGACCACCTACCAATGCGATACGCTTAAAGGAATTAGAGGGGGGTGTAAGATCTGAACATGCCGCATCTCGCTAGACTTGTCCATGTTAGTAGAGGTACTTAATGACTCTTGCATCTTCGTAGGTTCACGCCGCCCGATGAACCCTCGGCTTTACAATAGTCGTGGATAGGACAAGGTGTAAGATAGGTTTAGGTGATTTAACCCTCTGATCCTAAATGTATATAACCCCCAGACAAATCAATAGGATGCACTGATAGGAAACTAATCATGATAATAACAAAAGTAGTAATTAGGTTAACACTGCTTCTCCCTATTGATTCCTTTCTAGTTATTTACTTGCTTTGCTATTTACCTTTATTTGTCAATTTATATTCAACTCATAAACCCCCTTTTGATAAACGTGACATAGACTCTAATTAGGATCCAAACACATAGCTCTTGGGACGACCTCGGCTTTACCATCTAGCTATACCTCACACGACCGGGTACACTACCCGTTAGTACATTAGGTAGACCTTAGGTAAACGAGACACTTATAAATATTAAAACCTGGTCGGTAAAACCTGCATCAATCAGCCTCCGAATCCCGTTAAAGAAAGTTATCAATACATTGATAAATCCAAGTATAGACCTACGTCATCAGGATTCGATTTGTGAAAGGAATCTCCTTGGTAAGGTTTCCTGCTCTAAGTGTTTGGATATCTAGATCGGATGCATCCCAAGATGCTAACAACGCTTTTCAAATCTTCTTCACATTTGCTGTTACCTGAATTGGATGCCCTCAAGAAAGCTAACAACAATACAGGCTAGCCGCTGGAGTATACCTAAGTATCGCTCCATGACTGTAGACCGTTTGAGACATAAGTAACCACCATGAAGAACATCCATGCTTAATCCATAAATGATTAACTAGGAGACCCACTACCAGTGTTGTTTGATGTTAACGCTGGTGGAATTTCCATTCAATCGAGGAATAATAATTTAGAACCTCTATGAATGTTCTTGGCAAGATTACTAAGATCTACGAAAGACTCTCATACAGCTTGTCTTCTTATTGGTGAAAAACAAGTATATTTATTTGGAAATTGTATCCTAAGAGATCTTTTGTCAAATCTCATGGCTCTAGACTTGATAAGTGCGCTTTGGTTTTAGTGAGCGGAGGCTGGAGTGGACTGCCACCTTTTCAATACAACACATCTCGGACTGAGAGGTCGTTAGATTACGTGTTTGTCTCTGTTAGAAATGAAACAAGAACCTTTTGAGAGGAACTCGAGTAGTTGGGGAAGGGTTGGGCATTGCATCACTGGTCCATGATGTCTTTTTTCAATACCAGTATCATCTTGGTGATAACCGATAGCAGATGTATTGGCCCGGTTTTTGCCTAAGTGTATGGATGGTTTTCGTTTCTTTTAACTGTTTTATAACTTTTCTTTTTCATTCTTTTACCCCTTCAATGTGTACCATGTCGTCCTAACTATCACCTTGTTGTGATTGTTCCAGTGATAACTCTTACATTGATAACATTATTTCCTTTTCTCATATTTCTCCATTACTTAAGGACTTCTAATCTATGTGTTTGGAATGTCCCTGGGTAGTTCCTTCCAGCTCTGGTTGGACCATGGGATTAAGCTAACTCTTAACCACCTTATATCTTCTTTTGGATATTATTAGTTTGGTTGGTTGGGTATAATGATCGTAGCCATAAAACCATTGAAANGGAATAATAATTTAGAACCTCTATGAATGTTCTTGGCAAGATTACTAAGATCTACGAAAGACTCTCATACAGCTTGTCTTCTTATTGGTGAAAAACAAGTATATTTATTTGGAAATTGTATCCTAAGAGATCTTTTGTCAAATCTCATGGCTCTAGACTTGATAAGTGCGCTTTGGTTTTAGTGAGCGGAGGCTGGAGTGGACTGCCACCTTTTCAATACAACACATCTCGGACTGAGAGGTCGTTAGATTACGTGTTTGTCTCTGTTAGAAATGAAACAAGAACCTTTTGAGAGGAACTCGAGTAGTTGGGGAAGGGTTGGGCATTGCATCACTGGTCCATGATGTCTTTTTTCAATACCAGTATCATCTTGGTGATAACCGATAGCAGATGTATTGGCCCGGTTTTTGCCTAAGTGTATGGATGGTTTTCGTTTCTTTTAACTGTTTTATAACTTTTCTTTTTCATTCTTTTACCCCTTCAATGTGTACCATGTCGTCCTAACTATCACCTTGTTGTGATTGTTCCAGTGATAACTCTTACATTGATAACATTATTTCCTTTTCTCATATTTCTCCATTACTTAAGGACTTCTAATCTATGTGTTTGGAATGTCCCTGGGTAGTTCCTTCCAGCTCTGGTTGGACCATGGGATTAAGCTAACTCTTAACCACCTTATATCTTCTTTTGGATATTATTAGTTTGGTTGGTTGGGTATAATGATCGTAGCCATAAAACCATTGAAAAGTCAATCAAAGTGTCTATAAAAACGTACAAAAGCGTTCAAAACGTACAAAAACGTATGTAAAGGTATAAAACGTAAAAAAAGTATAAAAACGTATAAAACGTTCAAAAATGCCAAAAACGCCCATTAATTGCAATATGGACAAGATTTGTCACCTCTACAGATAATGAGGGAGTGGTTGTTGTAAGTTTTGAGTGAATTTACACTTTTGGTCCTTCCATATTTTTTTTAATCTTAAATCTTGTTCTTTTAATCAAATGATATGAACGATTTGGATGTGTCCTTCAGTTTCCATCAAAATAAGAGTTTGCAAAATAATTAAACTCGATAAACTCATCTCTTTCTCTTTTATTCTTGTGTTCTTGTTTACTATTTTATAACACTATCACATTTTATGTACTTTCATAAACCTCGTAATTCATTGCGAATAACAAACTAATCCAAACACCCAATTCGTTGACATTTTTACAATGACTACATTATTGACTTTTCTAATGCCCATATGTGGCGAATTTTGCGTAAGATAGGATTGGACGATAAGCCTTTTGGATCTTAGTTGACTTCCATGTGAACCCATTTCCCATTTTCAAACTTGTACTACTTGTATGGTCTATCTTCATCACCAGAAACTTATATAACCATTTTATTAGTATTATATGAAAACTTAAAATTTACTCATATTTGGCATGTATTGATTTGTGCAAGAAGGTATGGATTTCATTGTTGCACTTTTAAAAAAATTGCTCCACTCATAATATTAATGCTTGTTATATGGACCACCACTTGTTTTTGTTATCTTTTGTTGTGGGTTCTCTTTTTGCACATATCAACTGTTGGTGAAAATGGCTCACATAAATCAACTCTTTGTGTTTATAGCATGTTAAGACTTCAAAGATAGCGAGTTTATGTTGAACATATCTTATGTGGGTTTAGGGAGGCGAATTCGTAAATCTGTCATAAGATATATACTTAGTGTTAAGTTCTCAAAATGCAAATAAGTGTGTCATATGGCATCCAGAAATTTGTCAAAGTTTTTATAGTATATGTGTTATAAATTTAGAGGGTGTTTAAAATTGTGTTTTTTGCAAATAACCAGACAACAACCAGACAACGGTGTTTGGCAAACCATTTGAGGCAAGACAATCTTTTGAAAACGCAGTTTTGCATATGCATAATCTGTTCTAAAAATGCAATCTCAAACATCCCATTAGAGGTGTATAGTGTAGGACATTAATATGTCATTAAAGGAACATGCCTTTTGAATTATGACATAACATGGACTTTTATCTGTTAATCATGTGCGCATTAAAGAATGATAACTAGATATATACGACCAAATTAGCTAAACCAACATGTAAAAAAGCTAATTTGCTTTTGTTAAGGTTAAAAACGGATTATGCGGGTATTAGTAGAACATTGTTGTCTTACATCTCACCAGGCTGTATCTTTTAACCATTTTTTAACATTTAAAATATTATTGTACATCACATTCCCTTTTTTAGTCCACTGAAGATGGACTACAACAGAAGTGAAACAGAAGTCTTTAAATAGAAACCATGTTTGTAGCAAAAGGGATGTTCATGTGCTCATAATATTTCCCTGTGAAATTAAAGAGGATAGCAGAGGAGGGGTCAAGCACTACTACACCAACAATGAGAGCAAGTAGTGCTAATCCTCTTTATCTTCTTTCATTTCTTCTTTTTTCTGCACTGTTGTATAGACCCACCTTTGCTGCTAAAAGGGTAAGCATCCATATATCATTGCCTTATGTTTGTACCATCAATGTAGCAATACTTGTTATGTTTGTACCATTAACCGATAATTTCTTTCACATTTTTTCTTGTAGTCATATGTTGTGTACCTTGGAGCTCATTCACATGGTTCTCAAGTTTCACTAACCGATTTAGACCGTGCAAGGGATACTCACTATGACTTTCTTGGCTCTTGTTTGGGAAGGTAATGCGTTTGTTTACGTGTGCATATGAATGGTCCTTTATTTTTTTTCTTGTAGCTTTTAGGCATATTATTCGATAATAATACTCTTTTTTGCTTGAATATACTGGAATCTACAGTAAAGATAAGGCCAAAGATGCTATCTTTTACTCATACACACGGCATATTAATGGTTTTGCTGCCATACTTGAAGATGAGGAAGCTATCCGGTTAGCCAGTAAGTAGTTGATACTTGATAGTGATGTCAATGTCGTTGTTTTTAGTGTGTCGATGGTTTGAATTATGCAATGATTATGCAATGCAGAGAATCCCAAGGTAGCCTCAGTGTTCTTGAACAGAGGTAGGAAATTGCATACTACTAGATCATGGGATTTTATGGGGCTTGAAAATAATGGTGTAATACCTTCGGGTTCGATCTGGAAGAAGGCAAGATTTGGTGAAAACATTATCATAGGAAACCTTGACACAGGTCAGCTTATAATTTGATCATTCATATTCTAGTTCATCTTAATGCTTATGATATTTGTTAAAGTTTATGCATGTTAATTGGTCCAAAGTGTATGCACACAAAACTACAGTCTCTTATTATTTTCTACTTAGTTATTTATATACTGCTGACCAATTCTCCTACATTTTTGTTGAAGATTGTGATATGGATTTACTTACTAAAGACCACTTGTTATTAATTATATTCTTCCAAGAAAGCTTTCTTTTAACTTCTTTCATTTTGGATCGTTGACTTCGATCATGTTATGTGGTTACTGAAATGGCTTAGTTGTACATGAGCATCCAAAAAACTTCCGAAATATTATATGTATATATCCTTTGGGTGTTTGAAGTGGCACCTTGTTCATCATATGTCAATTGGTATTTGATTATGTTGTGGGGGTCACTAAGCAATAATTAGTTTAACGAAATAGCAAACATATATGATCTAGTTTGTCTAAACATGCACTTGGTCTTTTATACTGCAAAAATCTAATTTGTTGGCCACTATCATGGCTGCACATGGCTTATGCACCGGCATTTTATATTGGTTTCAGTTTTTAAAGCTTATGGATTATGGATTTAATTAGACTGAACCGAAACCAATGAGAGTTTCTCCTTCGGGATCTATTCGTTGGACAAGCTAACCTCAGTTGTGTCGTTTGCTATTATTTGCAACTTATTTAGCATATCATCTAAGCTAACGCCAACAAGATCATTGAAGTACTCTAATGGCCTAATGTAATCAGTCATTGTCAATGTTTAACAAAATTCATAATACATGTTGCCATCTATAATAATTGTACTAAAATCATCAACCTCACACTTGTTATTCAATTTCATACAGGTGTTTGGCCAGAGTCAAAAAGCTTCAGCGATGAAGGAATGGGACCAATTCCATCAAAGTGGAAAGGAGTCTGTCAAAATGGTGCAGATGCTAGCTTCCACTGTAATCGGTCAGGTTCCTACCACAATAATGAACCCTCAGTTTATACCTGTAATTATTCTCATATGTTCAATTTCTGAAAGGTTTCCTTAGAAAGCATAAAAAGTATCACGAAGTAACTTGCTCTGTTTCAAGTTGGCCTCAAACTCTTGAAATGTCTAAATTTTCATTTTCTGCCTACCAGTAGAAAAATATCCTTAATATGTGGGTTTTCAGTGGCATGCCCTGAAATCATACATTCAAATCGTCTGTCACGTAATTTAGTAACTGGATAAGCTCAAATGCTCAATCACATCTTGATATAATTTTTATTTTTATTTTTATTTATTTATTTATTTTTTTTTTTTTATTTTTTGGAAATTTTATGATATTTGTGTAGTCATATATTATAGATCATTAAGTTACATGTAACATTAAGAACTATCAAAATATCAATCCGACGAAAACATCTGCATAACGATTTTTATTCAAGTATATCTCTGATCTAGCAAAACTATGTTTATTCATACTTTCTTTTCCTATTTGAAGGAAGCTGGTGGGAGCAAGATACTTCAACAAAGGTTATGCTTCTATTGTGGGACATTTAAATTCCTCTTATGATTCGCCACGTGATCATGAAGGCCACGGGTCCCACACCTTATCAACCGCTGGAGGTAACTTTGTATCGGATGCCAATGTATTTGGATATGGGAACGGAACAGCAAAAGGAGGATCGCCAAATGCCAGGGTTGCTGCTTATAAAGTTTGCTTCCCACCTGTGAATGGAAACGAGTGTTTTGATGCAGATATATTAGCAGCATTTGATATGGCCATTCAAGATGGAGTTGATGTGTTATCTGTATCTCTTGGTGGGGATGCTGTTCCATTTTTCAACGATAGTGTTGCCATTGGCTCTTTTCATGCTGTTAAGCATGGCATAGCTGTGGTTTGCTCAGCAGGAAATTCTGGACCTGAAGATGGTACCGTATCAAATGTTGCAGCTTGGCAAATCACAGTTGGAGCAAGCACTATGGACCGACAATTCCCTAGTTACGCCATTCTAGGCAATAAGATGCGTTTCAAGGTCAGTTCCCTAGTTAGTAGCTATTTTTTCCGCAATATGAAAGCTACTATACCTGAATATATGTATTAAACCTTGATTTCAGGGTGAAAGTCTTTCTTTTAAAGCACTGCCGAGAAACAAGTTCTTTCCAATTATGAGCTCTCTTGAAGCCAAAGCAGCCCATGCAGACCCCACAGATGCGTAAGAATATATATAAAATCTCAGTGCATAAGATGCATATATAGCTTAGTGGCTGAACGTTTTCCTGTTTCTGATGCAGGCAGCTTTGTAAGGCAGGATCACTGGATCGTGTAAAAGCAAAGGGGAAAATCTTGGTCTGTCTACGCGGAGATAATGCAAGGGTTGACAAAGGCCAGGAAGCGGCTTTGGCTGGGGCTGTTGGAATGGTTCTAGCCAATAATGAACTTTCTGGGAATGAAATTATTGCAGATCCTCATGTCTTTCCCGCTACACACATCACTTACAGTGATGGTCTTGCCGTCTTTCGTTATCTAAATTCAACCAAGTAATGTATACATGAAGCAAGTTTATTAGTCTTTCTAGTTTCTTTTCAAACTTAAAAATTCAATCTTTATGACTTCCAACAGGACTCCAGTGGCTTACATCACACATCCATCAACTCAATTGGACACAAAGCCAGCACCTTTCATGGCTGCTTTCTCGTCTAAGGGACCTAACACCATCACCCCAGAGATTCTTAAGGTTATATAAGCATATCCGGCATTTGGCTTTACATTTCAAGTGGTTGTTAGAATATATATTGATAATTGTGTTTCTTAATTTTGTTCAGCCTGATATAACGGCACCCGGTGTGAGTATAATAGCTGCTTATACTGAATCTCAAGGACCAACAAATCAAGATTTTGATAAACGTAGAGTTCAATATAATTGTGTATCAGGGACTTCCATGTCGTGTCCTCATGTTTCCGGTATTGTTGGGCTACTAAAGACCCTACATCCGGATTGGAGTCCAGCAGCAATTAGATCAGCCATCATGACCACCGGTAAGTTACCCCCTTGATGTTATTGTTATAATATCTGTTATATAGTTAAACATTTATATCACTTAGAGAAAATTATTTGGTCAATTGATATTGTATTCAGAAACTTATATAGTTTTTTTCTTGTAATCGTGCATCATGCAGCAAGAACACGGGACAATGAAGTAAAACCAATGACTAATGCATCCCACCTTAAAGCAACACCATTCAGCTATGGAGCAGGACATGTACAGCCAAACAGAGCCATGGACCCTGGTCTGGTTTATGATCTGAAAACCACGGATTACCTTGACTTGATGTGTGCACTTGGCTACACCAAGTCTCAAATCGAGAAGTTCTCAGAAACACCCTATAAATGCCCAACTAAGAACATTAGTCTTACAGACTTCAACTATCCATCGATCACTGTGCCTAACCTCAATGGCTCAATCACAGTGACTAGAACCGTTAAAAACGTAGGTTCACCAGCCACTTACATGGCGCAAGTCTTTAAGCTGGCAGGTGTATCAGTGGTGGTTCGGCCGAAGACCTTGACGTTTAATAAGATTGGTGAAGAGAAAAGCTTTAAGGTTATTTTGAAGTCCAAAAAGGGTAGTGTGGCAAATGACTATGTTTTCGGACAATTAAAATGGTCAGATGGGAAACATTATGTTAGGAGTCCCATTGTGGTTAAGACCATATGATTTAGGGGTGTGAAAAATATTTCAGTAAAATAATTTTTGATTGTTATTAATGAAATTAACGAAATTTATTCATTTGGTACATTATATATTTATCATGTTTCCCACTTAATGTTTGCCTTGCAGGGTAAGATTAGTATCATTCTTAAAAACAGTATCCAAAACTTGCACATGGGAATAAACATTTACTACTCGTATTATTTATTAAAGTCTACGTACAATGCTTGTGTCATAGGACACTTTGCTTTATGGATGAACTACAATTGATGTAAAAAATTATAAGGAAAAAAAAGAAGAAACAAAATGCTACCTTAGAGATACATTTAATGGATACAAAAGCAGAATAGTATTGGTGCATCATTATCATTTCAGGAAATTTGTTCAATCTCCATCATATATTATAATGAGTTTGATTTGATTTAAAGGGCCAAATGGTCCACCTTAATTACTAAACCCTTTTTGAACTCTACATATGGATATGCAATGGGCTGATCATCATCTTCTACGGTCCATCTGCAATATAACCAACAATGTTCAAATTAGTGACTTAACAGTACTACACAAATTGAAATAATTTTAAAAAACATAAGCAGCAAAAATCACCTGAAATTTTGTACTAGGTGATGAAGGAAGAATGCAACCTCTACACGAGCTAATTCAGAACCAGGACAACATCTTGATCCTCCACCAAACGGTATAAATTTCTTCCCCGTTTGATCTTGTCTCTGCGCTTACACATAGAGTAATGTCATTAACCAAACCAATATGATTTTTACCTAGTCAAGGTCATCTTTAGCCGTTTCTATGGTTTAAGACTGGTTAATGCTAGCTAAACGATCAACAACAGAATGCTGAGGAGTATACTAATTAAACATAGCATACGTGTGTATAATTGTCGATTATAGATATACATTAAGGTTATATAATACATTACCTCCCATCTCCAAGGATCAAACTCAAGGGGACTTGAATGGATAAATGGGTCCAAATGAACTGTACTTAGAATTGGTAGGACCTTCCAACCTGCTGGTATCAAATAACCTGACCAAAAATACAAAAATTATTTCTGTTTTGAGCATATGATATCAATAATAGCATCAAATTAATTAATTTAGAAAGACCCACAGAACTATGAAAAATTATTGAAACATATAAAATACATGAAGAGACTCATGCATGCAACATGAATCATTAGGTTATATATTTTTAGAAAAGTCCATAACTTAGACAGATTTAATTGATTTTTGAATTATTATATATCTTTTTGTGAAAGCTAATTAATTTGTATGTATACCAAAAATATTGATTAAACACAATTTTTTTTTAAAGTATAGATGGTGTATAGATGTATGGTCTTCCAGTCACTTCTCATCTCGTGTATGATTCACGAATGTGCATGATAAAGACTCTACTTTTGACTAGTTATTAAACATATATAAGTATATTACTCCTTTCATCCAAAAATTATTGTCCACCAGATAAATTACATACAATTTAAATAAGATGTACTCCGTAAATATTAAATCATTGATTTTTGCAAAATCTATGAAAAAACGGTTCTACTATTTGAAAACTAATTAATACTTTCGTTTAATCTTGTAAATAGTAGTAATTTTATTCGTGAATGTGCATTAAAATTCTCTACATATTTAAACAATAGAGAATTATTATACGGAAGGAGTTATCACGTAATAATCGATAAAATAAACGTAAATAAACAGTTTACCTTTGAATTTGATATCTCTTAGAGCCTTTCTATGCAAGGACTAGCAATCGTTAAGCCATCTAAAGTGCCTCGTTTGATGAACCTAATTGTACAATGTTTGAGTGAGAATAGTTCACTGACATCATCATTAAAAGATATAGCAGAAAAAGTGTTTTTTTTTTTTTTTAATTTTTATTTATACCATATTGTAATAGAGTGCCAAAAAGATTTTTTATTCTAAAGGCAACATGTTATTTATAATTGCCTTTAAAAAAAAAAAAAAAAAATCTCTAGATTTAAGATTGCTGTTCTTGATTATCTAGTGATATTATTAGTTAGTTATTGTTATTTTATAGTGTGTTGTTGTTGTTGTATATTATTATTTTATATTTATATTATATTATTATTATTATTATTATTATTATATATATTTATTTCAAAGAATAAAATATTCTACATAAGCTATAGTACAATAGAAATACATTTTGTGTGAAATCCATCATTGTGTATTCCAATCAAAGGCTATTTTATTTTTTTGCTCCTGATGCTTTCATGCTCGCTAATGATAACATCAATTGACTCAAAATTAGTATAATCAAAATATAAAATATCTTATAGTATGACTTTCAAAGTCAACATACCACATTTAACTAACAACAATGACATGTATTAAAAATTCAGTACTGCAGAACTATAAATATTATATATAACTACAATTTTTTAAGACTTTTTTTTTGTTTTGGTCAGAGTACTCTATAATCTAATTCACTATATTTATTCAACAAGCTAGTCTTAGGTGTTGTTTGTTTCATTAAGATTTGAGTCTAAATCTGATTACCACATTTTACTGTTAAAAGGTTGCTAAAAAGTCTGATCGTGAATCAAATAATGTTATTTATTTTTGTCAAATTGTCTCAATGATTTTAATTTGCAAAATTTATATATAAAATCATCACACTGCGATGAATAAGTAACTTCTATAAGCATAAAACGAAACATTTTTATCATACATTTAACATAGTCAATAAACCATTATATAAATTATTCTAATACATATAAATTTAAGATAATAAAACACTATTACACATCATAAGAGTCAATAAGACAAGTCTCCACCTCTTATTTGGTAAGAGGCATTATGTTTGACCGCGTCTGACTCAAAAAAAAAAAAACAAACAACCCAAAGTCCGACCCTGTCTGACTGAGTAAGAGGTAAGAGACTAGTAAGACATTTTTTACAGAAACAAACACACCCTTAATGTATCGTATATAAGATAAGTATATATATACCTTTAGTTGTTCAAGTGCAGTTGGGGATTTTGCAACAAAATATACCACCATAGCCATTAATATAGAAGTAGTTTCATAGCCACCCAATAGAGCATCAAGAACAAAGCTAACTTTTTCATCTTCAGATAAGGTATCAACACCTAGGAGTATCTCCAAGAAATCAATCTCCTTTTCTTGGGAATTAATATACATATTCCCGCAAATATTATCATTACTATTAATAACATTTTCTTTTCTTCTTCTTTCCTTTATAATTTGCTTGACACTTGATGATATTCTGATTCTAGCCTGTAAAGTAGACACCAGCACAAAGTTCATCATCACATGTACATGCCTCTTCTTCCTTTTATAAAACCAAGATGATGATTATAATGATGCAAACAATAATAATTATGTTTTGCAAAATCATTTTTATGTCAATTTGACTAGTACTTTGCATCCTAGGATTGACTGGAAAGTCTTGAATTTGTAAAGCACTTTAATGATTATATATGAAACTCTATGAAAAATAAGATCATAATCAATCAAATATAAATGGGATTTTTAGGATTTCTTTTCTTTCTTGAAAACCCAATTATCATAAGCATTACTCCCTCCGTTCCATTTTTATTGTCTAATATTTTCTTTTTGATTTGTCCCAAATTAATTGTCCACTATATGTAATAGTTGGAATTGCTTAAGTTACTATATTACCCTTGATTAAAATTGTTATTTACAAACCTATATGAAAACATTAAATAATTGTCGAACCATAAAACTCATTTTTTGCAACTTTTGCAAAAATCAAAGCTGTAATAAATTCGTTTTTTTTAACTGTTTGCTTTTTGTTGGTGATAATAATTTTGAGACCGAGTTAGTATTATATTTCTTAAAAAGTATACTGTATAAAAATTAGTGTAGTACAAACCTTAACTGCATTTGCATAAGGAGTTCCTGGGATGTAAATTGGTAAAGAAATTAACCCTCTCATAAAAGTGAGAAAATCCTCAAGAATTTGTGCACCTTCTGGCTGTTCTGGTGATAACCCTAAAACTTGCTTTACTATTACATTAAAAGTAAANAAAGATAAGATAAGATAAATTAGTAACTAATTAGTCCAACACTAAGTAAAAAAAATATCATAATGTTTGATTAGTAAAAAAATGGAAACTACATATACATGCAAACCTTCCTAGCCTCTTGACAGAAAATAATTTGTTTCTTGTCTTTCCAAGAATCCAAAACTTGAAGTGTGGTTTTCTCAATGTGTGTGAGGAACTCAGGTTTAGATTTGGTGGTTGAGACTAGATTAATGGCCACATTTCTCAACCTTTTGTGAGTGTCACCCGCAACACAAAGCATAGATAGCTTCCCAAGAATACCATGAATGGGCTTTGGATAGCTACATTCAAACAATTTATCTTCATTTTGTAATATGAAATAGTTGAGTTCTTGATCACATGAAACTATTGTAGGTGAGAAGAATAAATGTGACTTGAACACTTTCCCATACCTAAAAAAAACAAAATATATAAATGAGTAGTTATTCTTTAACATATATTCTTGCTAAAAATGTGTTACATTTCTTCTCATGTACACTCCGTATCTCTTTCATGAAACAATGATATACTTATAGTTTTCTTTATAGCAAGTTAAAACTTGATTTGAAAAGATGAATTTAATTACCTATAACATTTTTCTTGAAGAAAAGATCCAATGTTGGTTGACGGATGAGGGTTGAGAAATGCTAGGGTTTCACCAAGAAAAGGCAAGTATCCAAAAGATCCTCTTGGAACATCACCAATTTTCTTGTTTTTCAACAACAATAATGGCAAGAAATGGTTCAAGGTTATACTAAACACAAAGCCCACAATACACATAAAGATTACCATCCAAAAAACAGCCATTTTGTTGAGACCAAGGTGTTCTAACTAGACAAAATAGTATGGGTATGTGTCTCAGTTGGATTCTTGATGGTTGTGTGTGTGTTATATAGACAGAGTAGGATACACACACAGTGTGGGTGTTTGTGTGTTTGTTTTTGTAGGGTATAGCAAAACTTAAGGAAGAACTAAAAGCAAAAGTCACAGGCTTTTTTTAGGGTACAGTCGGTGAAAATTTGACTCCCTTAATTAATCACAGGCGTAAGTTTGACACATTTATAGCCATGCTAGCTAAGGATCTAGACAAACATTCTAGGGGTAAGTTTGAAACATTTAGAGACCAGCGTCCTTCTCCTAAACAAATTAATTTCCTTGTCATAACTAGTCACTTAGAGCACTCGGTAACGTGACCCCGAGTTATCCCATAACTCAGTGTCACGTCAGCACCACATCAGCTTTAATCTTTTTACCTTAACTCAAAAAAAAAAAACACTCGGTATCATAACTCAACATTTTGGGCCCCATTTTTTCTTTTTTTTTTTAACAAAAAAAACTGAGTTATCCATAACTCGGGGTGATATAATAACTCACCTGAGTTATGCCATAACTCACCCCCTTAACGCTGCGTTAAAGTGTTAACGTGCCAAGTTAACGTGGCTTTAATGCAAAGGGCGGTATAATAACTCACCCCTTAATTCACTTGAGTTATGCCATAACTCACCCTCCAAAGGCACCATACCGTGTGCTCTTAGAGCATAAGGTAAGGTAACTTAGAGTTATCCTTTAACTCAGTGCCACGTCATAAATTAAACTTCACGAGAAAGGTGTTCGACCAAATCGGCACGAAGGTTTTGATGCGCTTGTGACGATTTGATTTGTCTAATAACTTGTAGCATTTGTTCATTGGCTCGTAGGAGGTCGTCTCGTTGATGTGCTTCCTCTTGACACTAATCGGGAGATACCGTCTTCCCTTTGTGTTTGTGAATCACATTATGTAATATGATGCATGTATACATTATACTCCTTATTATTTCCAAACGCGTCGGTCGTGCAAGATTGGCTATTATATCCTATTTGAAGTCGACTTAACAAGTATCACCCATTCTGGATATATCTCGTCCACAAGATAATATCCCCATCTGAAGTTACGTCGTTAGCCACAAACGGAACCTATAGCATTTTCTATCTTTGAGATTGTTGAATACAGGCGATTGATGTATAATGTTGTTTTCGTTGTTCGCCCCAGAAATATCAAAGATATCATGTTATATACATAAGTCTTGTGACACAACAGCTTCCAACAAATTGAATGGATTCAGACCATGATCACGTCTACAATATTGCCCTTTATATGCATTCGAACAACCAAACCACTCAAAATCTGTACAATCAAGGCTTCCTAACATCCCCGGAAACATGTGCTTTTCTTCGTGAAACCGATATAGCTTTTCAACATCATATCCTTTTAGTTAGAACTGTTAATAGGAATTTCAGGCATTTGGTAAATCAATGAGTGACAATCAATAGGTAGAATTTGATAGCTAGCAAGGAGTAGTGCAACCTTGATATACACCTTTACCTCCCATTGATTCACACTATATTTTACTTTTCTTGTTATTTTACTTTTCTCTCAATTTAGGTTAATTATTAGTTTTAAAATAAACTCTCTCAAAACCCGGATTTTTTATTTGCTTTCAGTAAAATACAAAACACCAAAAATAATCTTCTTCCGCCTTTAGATTAAACCGTCATATATCTCGAACCTACCTCACTATTCCCCTAGAGAACAATCTTCCCCCGGTATTGCGTATACTACACTATAATGGTTAGGTACACTGCTTAGGGAGTTGTAAAACTTCCTTGTTGAAACCACCACACGACTTAGAGATCGCGCGTGAATCTTTTGTACAACATCATGGACGAATGGTGAAATTTACTCAAAATATTAAGACATAATTCAAGTTTTTGGTAAACAGGGACATGTTTTAGTTCAGGCAATTAACATAGCAATTTCAACTTAAACATGTTTGAACCCAAGATTATATCTTCAGTTCCAGAAATAGTTACTTTTACGTAACATATCTTACGTGAAAGTATTTTCATTTATGCTTAAAAGAAAAGGCTAAATGCTTAAACTTTTGTAGAAAAGTTACATTTAATTAGCATAGTATATTAGTAAATTAAGTTATAAAATATGTTTTGGACTGCAAATTGTAGTCGGTGAATAGCTTAAGAAATTTATGATCATAAGGTGTTTAAGAGGATTAACCTCCTTTTTTTAAATTTTACAGAGTATAAACTTAATCAATGCATCTTTAGTATTTTAGATTGTGAATTCGAGCAAAATACAATTAAACCATAACAAGATCTTACGATCATATGGTTAAGATCAAGATCATATTTAAATCCTACACTTTGTAGTAGCGCATATTTAGGCTAGACACAGAAGGAGTATCGACATAGTCGGTCGAGCAAGAAAGAATCGGTCGTCCCTTTTGTGAGTTGTCGGTCGCGACCGAGTAAAAGGAAAAAAAACAAGGGACTCGGTCTCAACCTCGACCGAGTCTATTTCCAACCAATTTTTGAGATTTGATCCAAACAGTTCACACATTGAATGTTCTAGCCGTTTGTGACGAAAAAAAAAAAAAAAAAAAAAAAAAAAAAAAAAAAAAAAAAAT
>LBNU01014992.1:29703-47864 GCA_014162995.1 Artemisia annua | reverse complement strand
AAACACGAAACCATGTTACTAGGGATCGTGTGGGTGCTCATGACCGTTTAGTGGCTGCTTACTTCTGCGCTAACCCAACATACGGCGATGAACAATTCCATGATCGTTTCCGAATGAGCCAAAGACTATTCACACGAATTGTACGAGAGGTAACCGATCATTCACCTTATTTCAAACAAACTCCTAGTTGTGCGGGCGTACTTGGTATTTCTCCATTGATAAAAGTTACTTCGTCAATTCGTCAATTGGCATACGGAGTCAATCCTGATATGCTTGACGAATATGTGCAAATGGGTGCGACAACAATTCGTGAGTGTCTCTATAAATTTTGTGAGGTCATCATGGAGTTATATGGTCCAAAGTATTTGCGAAAGCCGACAGTTACTGACGTTGACAGACTCTATGAGCATCACAATCGAGTTCATGGGTTTTCGGGGCTGATAGGAAGCATTGATTGTACAGATTGGCCGTGGGAGAATTGCCCACATGCTTTAAAAGTTCAATTTTGTAGGGGTGATCATAGGAAAACTCCTTTCATTTTATTGGAAGCGATCGCCTCTCAAGATTTATGGATTTTGCATGCGTTCTTTGGTGTCTCCGGGATGAATAATGACGTAAATGTTTTACGTGCATCCCCTCTTTTCAATGATCTCAAAATGGGGAGAGCACCGGATGTGGAATTCTTTGCTAACAGCGTGCCTTATAAACGGGGATATTATCTTGCTGATGGGATATATCCAGAATACTCTGTTATTGTGAAGTCGATTAAACATCCAGGGACGCATGATCACAAGCGTCAATTGTATAAGAGGATGCANTGTTTTACGTGCATCCCCTCTTTTCAATGATCTCAAAATGGGGAGAGCACCGGATGTGGAATTCTTTGCTAACAGCGTGCCTTATAAACGGGGATATTATCTTGCTGATGGGATATATCCAGAATACTCTGTTATTGTGAAGTCGATTAAACATCCAGGGACGCATGATCACAAGCGTCAATTGTATAAGAGGATGCACGAAGCAGCAAGAAAAGATGTGGAACTTGCTTTTGGTGAACTAAAGAGGAAGTGGCTAATGATTAAATATCCGGCTAAAGGGGTTGACAAAGAGCGTCTTGGACATATTATGTACACATGCATCATATTACATAAGATGATAATTCAAGACGAAGGGCGGGCGATATCTCCCGAATTCTTTCCAGCGGAGCAGCACCATTCTTATGATCCCTTAAGAACACGCATGAGGAATCATTGGAAATTACTAGGGAGATATGCAATAGAACAACTCATCTTAGCCTCAAAGCCGATTTGGTGGAAGACATTTGGCAGCATCATAATCCAAACTAGTTTAGTCGTTTTATCGTAATGTTTTTAATGTTATTTGAATTCTATTGTAATGTTTTTATTTTATTTGAATTAATATGTAACGTTTTAATTATGAATGAAATTTTAGTTTGTGTTAAAAATGTATAAAAAAAATAATAATAAAAAAAAAAAAAATGAACTTGGTCGCCCTTACTGGGGCACTGAATCGCCTGCAGGTCGCTGGAGAGAGAAGGCTGACGTGGCAGAGAAAAGGAGAGCGATTGACCCTCCTTATTGTGTCTAGCCTTATATAACCCTAAGATGAATATCGAAATCTTAACAACCATTAATGTGTTTAAAAAATGACACATGCTATCTTTTCTTATCTTTTTACACTTGGCAACAAATAAAACAGTTTTATAAGATCTTAACTCACAAAATATAAACTAAAGTTTTTGCAATCTAATTAAAAAGTAGGAAAGTACTCCGTAGTCCGTAGTATATACTTTTGTGAACAAAGTGGCCCTTGGAACCTTCATAGATGGCGTAAACTAAACATAACATAGTTTGTCTAAACTAAACCCATGAAACAAGGGCATCGTTGTCTTTTTACAAAGGTTTCTTAACGATCAAGAATCCTAATAAGTATATGCTTCATAACAATTTTCTAACTTAAAAACGATTTGTAGTTGTACTCTTGTTCTTTGTTGAATGAAAAGGTGATGGCACTTTGCAATATACAATATTACTGTAGTCATTTAAAACCACAATACTACGTACATATAAAATATCACTAACATTATTAAAAAAATTCAGTAACAATGCTACATATATAACATCAATAACAGAATACTTTTAATCTAATTTAGTATTATTTAGTTACCAAAAAGAAAATTCTGTTGCTCTATAATAGTAGTTATGTCAACCCTTATTTCCTTTTCAAATGAAAATCACCTTAAATATCTGCATTAATTAGCAATACTAATTACTTTTATCTAATTCAACATTATGGGTGTGTTTGTTAAAAGTAGTGTGAGTAGTGAGTTGTGAGCAGTAGTTGTAAGTAGTAGTCACAGCTCACAGCTCACTACTTTTTAAAGAAACATAAAAAAAATAAGCATTTTTAAAAAATAGCAAATCTCACAACTCATTTGTCAAACAACTACTAAATATTAAAATGCTCTTATTCATCGCTCATCGCTTCAAAAAACTTCACACTGCTCTGTGCCAAACATACCCTACGTCAACCTCGTATCTTTGTCAAATGGGAAATGATTTGCACACTTCCTTTTTTGATTGGGACACTCAAGTATGTGTATTAAACTTTTGTACTGTGAATGTACACTGCTTTAACCGGTTGTACATATAAATGTTCCAATCAAAAAATAGAGTGTGCAAATCATCTTCCTTTTTTTTTTTTTTTTTTTTTTGATCGAAAGAAAAGACTCATGATATAATATATTGAAGAGAGTTACATCTCGGGTTACAAAATTACGATGACATTCTGGCCACGTAACTTCTAAATTATCTAGCCATTACATTCCAGGCCCAATTAGCTTGCTAGGAGCAACTTGATTCCTCTCTTTAACAAAGACAAGTCTACATAGCCAACGCTATATGACATACATGTGATTGGCTCAAATATACTCGCATTTAGAGAGGGTGTCCTCTTTTGAAGCGCATCGTAATCTAACATCCATGGAGTCTGATTCAAAACGTTACCTTGGGAATTAGCCTTTGTTGTTTGCATGGTTTTGCCACAGATAGCTTTGCTTCGCGTCCAATGGGGAGCTTGCGATAACCTTCAGCTCCGTAGCACCTGTGAAGAATCCCATATCGTTGCGGAGCTACCAAAACCTAATCCGCTTTACCAGACTCTTTTAGCAGGATGCAATACATATTTTTAAGGAATCACCTGGTGGTTTAACCCACTTAACTTGAGGGCTTCATTGGTGATGTACCAGGTGCTCGCTCATTAGCTTGTGGTATCAAGCAGTGTTCTTGCTAAAACATTCACATCGGTCCTTTCATCTTATTTGACATGGAATCTGTTATTTTCTACGTCAAGACCCCATAATATCAGTCAAATAGTTCTCCCTCCCATTATCACTATATTCAAATCAGGTGTCAAAATCATCTAACCCTAACAGCCCCCGCAGGTTCATAGATCTACTAAGTGCAACTGATCCCAACTTTTTGTTGTGGGCATTGACAGCTGGTATGACATCTTCCCTTACTATGGTCCAATATGTTACAAGACATGATGTAAGTTTAGCCTCGTGCTTGGCAAGTTATCACAATGGTAGGAAACATATTTTATCCAAACCGCCATAAAATAATTTGACGTTGATTAGGGCACCTCGACTTTCTATGCTGCAACAAAGGCATTAGTATTTCAGATATATTTTCCATTATGCTTCGGATGTTTAGTGCTATGTATCCGAGACTTACATGAAAATGACCACCAGAGCCGCTATGCCAATAAAGAGTATCAGGCGTCGATTGGTTTACAAAGCAAGTTGTGATCTTGTTGGAAATACTTCTTGGGAACAATGCCATTAGTAACTCATGGTTCCAGTCATCACCTTCATTATTTAATAAATCACGGACATAAGTTACTTCACAGTTATTCGGTTTTGGGCCCAAACACCTATGATCTTCGAGCCAATAGTCCTCCCACACATTGACCTGACGACCATTTCCTATATTCCATTTACTACCCTTTTGAACTATTTCTTTGACAGCTACCAAGCTACGCCAAATGTAGCTCGGACGGTAACCAACGTTGGCATCAAAGAAACTAGACCTTGGAAAATAACGAGCCTTCAACACTTTTGCAGCCAATGTTGTTGGAGTTGTGATCATTCTCCATGCTTGCTTGGCCAGAAGAGACCTGTTAAACATTCCAAAATGACGGAAACCAAGACCTCCTCGAAACTTCGACACACACATCTTATCCCACGAACACCAGCGAATCGGGTTTTCTTTAATCCCATCACCCCACCAAAAACAATTAAGAGCTTTATGAATATCATCAATCAAGGAATCAGGTAGAAGAAAAATATTCATAACATACATAGGCATGGCTTGGGCGACTGCTTTAATAAGGACTTCTTTTCCTCCAATTGAAAGGGTCTTCTCTTTCCATCCACCAAGCTTCTTCTTAATCTTGTCAAGGATAGCTTGAAACACCACCTTTTTTGACCTACCAATAACCGATGGCAACCCTAAATATTTAGGCTGAACACCAACTTCTCGCACATATAGCAGCTCGCTTATACGGGTACGAACATGTGGCTCAACATTAGCACTAAATGTAACCTCAGATTTCTCATAGTTGATTAATTGCCCAGATGATCTGCAATAACGTTCCAAAGTGCTTTTTAAATAGCAAACTTCCTCATTTGACGCTCTCAAAAAGAAGATACTATCATCAGCAAAAAACAGATGCGATATTTCAGGTGCTCCCCTGCACACTCTGACCCCATGAATGCGACTTTGTGTAACAGATTTCCTGATCATTGTCGATAACACTTCTGCGCACATAATAAAGAGATAGGGCGAAATAGGGTCTCCTTGGCGAAGACCTCTAGTAGGAGTCACATGACCAACTACCTGCCCGTTAATATTAAAAGAGTAGGAAACTGAAGATACACAAGCCATTATTAAATTGGTAAAGTGTGCTGGAAACCGAAATTTATTTAGAACAGCCCTGATGAAAGGCCACTCGACTCTATCATACGCCTTGCTCATATCTACTTTAAGTGCCAATGCCCCTTTTTTACCACTTCTCTTATTCTTTAACCAATGCATAACTTCAAAAGCAACAATTGCATTATCTGTGATCAAACGTTGTGAAACAAAAGCTGATTGGTTTTCATGAACAATACGAGGCAAAATTGGTTTTATTCGGTTCACTAAGACCTTTGAGATGATTTTATAAAGCACGTTGCATAAGCTAATGGGGCGCATATCTCTAAGTGACTCGGGTTTTGAAACTTTTGGAATAAGAGTGATTAAGGTTTTATTGATGTTGGGAGGTAGCACCCCTGAATCAAAAAAAGTCGATACCATATTCACAACAGTTGGACCCACAAATACCCAAAATTTCTGGAAGAATAAGGCAGGCATACCATCGGGACCTGGGGCCTTTGACGGGGACATTTGCATCAACGCATCATAAACCTCCTTTGCTGTAACATGTTTCTCAAGTGTAAGTATATCATTGTCCGTTAGGATCTGATCAATGTCTTCTACAACCGAATCACAGTCTTGTGGAGACGAGCTTGTAAAAAGATCAGAAAAATATGCCGATACCAAACCACATACATCATTTTCATTGTCCACCCATCTGCCATCCTCACCTTTGAGTCGTAAAATGTTGTTGCGTTTGTTTCGACTAGTAGCACGGGTATGGAAGAAACGAGTGTTTTTATCCCCATCTCGAAGCCATTGAATACGGCTACGTTGCTTCCACATTACTTCCTTGTAAGCAGTTCTTTAAAATGCAAGTTACTAGTTGCCTAACACCTGGGCGAAGTTTTACATTATCAACTTTCAATAGTATAAAATTTGTTATTTTGCGTATATTTAATATTATTTATTACTTTTAGTTTACAAAACTTTTGGATTGCAAGTTTAATGGTTTTTATGTACATATTGACTATTTATTACAAAATTAATTTAATTAGTGTAAGTAGGGGTGGAAATGAGCCGAGCCGCTCGTGAAAAGCTCGGGATCGGATCGGTAAAAAGCTCGAACGAGTCGAGCCTAAATGAGCTCGAGCCCGAGCTCGAGCCTAAGTTTGAGCTCATTTAATAATCAAGCTCGAGCCCGAGCTCTAACGAGCCCTAGAAATATATACGTATATATATTGTCTATACGTATAAATGAGCTTAAAAGTGGTAAACGAGCTCGAGCCTTATGTAATTAACGAGCCGAGCTCTATTGGAACTTTGTTTTCTTTAAAACTTCATATAAATTAGTCGAGCCCGAGCCCGAGCTCGAGCTTACGAAAATTTTCACGAGCCGAGCTCGAGCTCAAAATATAAGGCTCGAAACGAGCTCGAGCCCGAGCTCGAGCTTTATATATATAAACGAGCCGAGCTCGAGCTCTGGCAGGCTCAGGCTCGGCTCGGCTCGTTTTCACCCCTAAGTGTAAGTAGGGCTGAGCATCGGTCTAAAACCGAACCGAACCGACCCGAACCGACAAAACCGAAAACCGAAAATCGCCAAAAACGTAAACCGAAACCGAACCGAATTTGGTCGGTTCGGTTCGGTTTTGTGTCGGGTCCGTCGGTTCGGTTCGGTTCATGTGTGTTTGTGTGCGTTTTCGTCGGTTTTGGGCCGAACCGAACCGAACCGACCCGACCCGAAACCGAAAACCATGAAAAACCTAAACCGAAACCGAACCGACGGGCTGTCGGTTCGGTTCGGTTTTTGTCGGTTCGGTCGGTTTTGTCGGTCCGGTTCGGTTTTGAACCTTCCATGCTCAGCCCTAAGTGTAAGTGTTTATATATATTATAATCTTGTACATACACTTAATAACACGTTCTTCAATTTCATATAAATAACCACGTCCTTTGGGGAGTTTTTAACATTACGATCAATTTATATAAATTCGTTTTCTTGATGTGAGATCAACGATAAGGAAGTAATACGTAAACGCAAGACAATATAAATAAATGCAAGATAGTAAGTAAATGAAAGAACAAACCAATTACACAAGTATTTATAGTTGTTCTGTATTAAGCTTCCTTCCTCGCCCTACTCACTCTCCGAGTACCCAACTCAAGAGTTCACTAGCACTATGTCAACAAGCTCCCTTTCGGCAAAGATAATCGTACAACGTTGCTTATGATCTTTACCGATACTAAGTTAGATACCGAGTCCTTGTTGAAGTAGGACCAACCTTTCTTCATAATGTATTTTAAGGCCTAAAATACTAACCGAACTCACTAATTTAGTTGATGATGATAACTAATAACTTTTGTGAATAATGGTGGAGTATAATGACACAACAATTTTAACAATATACAATAATGTACGAATGTATACAAACTAGTGACCACAATGTGGAAACCGTAGAGGGGGTGAATACGTTTTCGTTTAAAAACTTAAAAACTTTTGTATCAAACACCCGATCAAGTATGACATCATATGAAAAGTGTCAACACTAGTCTTACAAGAACTAGATATAATATAAAGTAACAAGTCAGGCATGTCACATAACACAAACTTAGACGACATATTAGTAATAACATGCCATGACACAAACACAACTAACATGATATAAGCAATAAACCACACAAATATAAATGCAATGCAAAGTATAAATGTAAAGAGGTAAATGCAAGAATAAACGTAAAGAGATAAGTAAAGAAAGCGTAAATCGGACACGAAGATTTATAGCGGTTCGGTCACGAAGCTCCTCTTCGCCCTACTCCACTCCCCGAGTACCCAACTCGAGAGTTACTCCACTAATCAACAAGCTCCCTTCTCGGCGGAGATAACCATACAACATTGCTTACATTATTTTCCGACACTAAGCTAGATGTCGAGTTCTTCTTTGGGTACAACCAAACCTGTTATGTTTTATGGCCCAACATAATAAACCTTGTATTTTATGGCCTAAACACATAAACCGCGTCGCTTACATTATTTTCTGACACTAAGCTAAATATCGAGTACTAATCTAGCTAGTAACAATCTCACTCATAATCTAACTAATCCTCACAAATCACACAAGCTACAAGATCCAAATGATCTACACTCGATCTACCCGATCTACTCACGATCTACCCGATCCTCACGATCTACACGATCAACCCTATCTTCACATGATCTACCCGATCTACTCACTATCAACACAAGCTACACAAGATCTCCCCGATCTCTATAAGATCACAATGATCCACACAAGATGACTAAACAAGACAGTGACAACTTGATGTATGTCTAGATACAACAAGTAAACAACAAGTAATGCAAGTGCACTACACAATGACTCTAACACCTTGTATCTTCACTTTGTGTTCTTCTCTTGGACTAATAGAGGAATGAAGGTGATCTTTGGTTGGATGAAAGAATCACTCTTAAACAAAAGAAAAACTCCCTAAATGATCAAAGAAAGTGATCTAACTAAAAAGAGATTATACCAGAGAAAACTGACTGGAAAAATGAAGTTGGAAGTGTAAAATGGTCCACTATTTATAGGCAAAGAAAAAACTAGACGTTACAGAGGGACGACACCACTAATTGTCAGATGGCACCACTGAATTTAATGGTACCGTCGGAACTTTAGTGGTACCATGGGAGACAAAAATGCTTCTCCATTTGTTTTCAGTGGGGAGGGGATTGTTTACTTGTTGTATCTAGACATACATCAAGTTGTCACTGTCTTGTTTAGTCATCTTGTGTGGATCATTNTTTAGTTTATAGAAGGTAAATCTAGTAATCACTAATATGGAAAGATTTGCTATATTAGGTAAGATATGGCTAGATTTATTTTCAAAAATAGTTTAATCACTAGTGATTGGTTTTGACTTATATGTTTAAGATTTGTGCTATTCACTTAAGAGATTAGTTAATAATCTAAGTATGAGATTACTTGAAAATTATTTTGCTTATGTGGAAAACATTTGTCTAGTTGAAGTGTAAGCAAACTTGTATACCTAATTATGAATTAGTTTGCAAATGTATAATGCAATATGCATGTGATGTGTCTATTGTTATCTATATTTTATTATCAAGTTTTAAACTTATATTTTGCCGGATTATCCTATATACAAACACTAATGGGTAGTGTACCCGATCAATGTAGTCAGTGGGGTAAGTACGAGGTTGTTCTCAGGAGCAGTGTTGTTTAGAATTAACCTAGTGCATTTTACAGCTTAATAAGAGGGTTTTGATTTTGATTTAATTAAACTACTAAACAATAAATAAAACTAATTAAAATAATTAAACTACTAAGGTTGTGATCAATAAAGAGAAGAAGTGCTAGCCATGTTACTTCTACTATATTCATTTAGTTATTCGTTTACTCGTACAATGATTTAATGTAATGCATTAGTGATATCAGAAACACACAAACAAGCATTTCTATCTAAGGTAAACTAAGCGAGATCTCTCTCATACTCAGTTTTATTCATGCAACCTATATCTCTAAAGCAAATTATCGGTCTACTCAGTTACAAGCACGTATTAAGTGGTATCAATTAATATGTGATTTATCTACGGTACCTCATGGCTAGTGGCGATACCTACTCTTCTAATCTGCTAGGTCTGTTGAAAGCACTATACTAACTTAAGTGTTTTAAGCATTATTTGTCTGACCTCGGGTTCCTACTCCTTGAGTCCTAAAGAAGGAAGAATGTGGTATTACCTTATCAGTTTCACACACCCGCATCTATGGTGACACGGATCACCATTAGCTCAAAGACTATTCGTATGAGGATTTATAGAATAAACATTTAATGCTTTAAACAAATAAACGAGTATACTATTTGAACGATAAACACATAAACTATCTAAAACAATGTATCAAATCTTTATAAATGAAATAACATAAACATAATATTCATAATATAGCTAACACCTAAGCGTCTTAGCACATAATCATAGAAAACATAATCCAAGTATAATCAAATGATAATGAAAATAATTGCATAGACAAAACAATGTTCAAACCGAATGATAAACTAATGAATGATGAATCGAGATCTCCTTCGTGGATGGAATGGAACTCGGACATGTTTCTACTCTTCTTTGGAACATGTGGGGCCTCTAGGAATGTCCCAATGACTAAATTATGATGCTAAAACTTGTTGTCTAGGGTTGGTTTATATAGGGGAGATAAGGAGTGGACTTGATGAGGTGAAAAGTGTACCCATTTTAGGGGGTCATTTAAGCCCTAATTCGTGTTAATATGATCAAATATTGCCCTAAATCGTTTCTTTTGTCATTTTAGGTACTTTTGAGAAGAATTCTGGAAAACACATCATTTTGGACGTTTTTGGAGCATAAAGTGAAGAAAACGACAAAGTCTCAAAAGAATGCTGGAAATCCTTCCAGACGGCGTCAATGTCACAAGGTGACGCCGTCAGCTATGCAGACAAAGGAGTGGAGTTCAGACTGTACCAGACGCCCTAAGCAAGAATTGTGATGTTTACACCTGATGGCGTCAGGTGTTAATAATCCTAGGCCGTCAGGTGTAATGCTAAAGAGAGACGGCCCAGCTCGAGTTTACAAGTGACGGCGTCAGAAGTAGATCTAGGCCATCCGAGAACCCTAGAGGCGGCGAGTTGACGGCGTCAGGACGTATAAGCTGACGCCGTCAGAGTGTATTTTCTATATATACTTTTCTATTTTTCATTCATTGGTGTGCAACTTTTTGGGAACAAACCCTAAACGATTTTATCAGCCTTTTCAAGGGTTTTTCACCCTTGATTCTTCCATGTTCAATTAAAGATAAGTCTCCCTTCAAATTAATCAATATGTCTATGTGTTGGTTAATTATATCTTATGCTTGTCTTTCAATTAACATGCTAGGCTAGATTTATCTTGTGTTTGCTTAGATCTAATGAAACATAACTATTGATTATTGGTTGTTGGTGTGTTATTAATTGTATTGGATGGTTGTTTACCGATGTTAGGCTTAAGAAAACTGGCTAACCTCCTATACGGTAACTTGCTTGAACGTCTTAAGAAACATGAACCAATGCGTACTAGGTTATTATGGTTGTATTTAATGCATGAGCGAATTCTAATGATCTCATGTTAGGAGCTTCTTAGCCGGCTCGACATAGGAGTGAAGTAGGAGCTTATAGAGTCGGGGAAGTACTTACGCCACCCCACGAATGGTATTAAGGAATACACCCATCATCCACACAATTAATACACACTAACCAACCGGTAAAAGATAGTTAGGGAGTAAGGAAATCTAAGTAAACACACTTGTCTCCATATAAGTTTCACAACCTTTTATTTTCTTGTTATTTTATTTTATTTGCAATAGTAGGTTTTGGGTTAGTTGGCTAGCAACTAATTCCGCCCACTCCTTCAAACCCGAGATTTTACTTGCTTTCATAAAATATAAAAAAATACAAAAATAATTTTCCCTCACCCTTAGACCTAATTAGAGTAGCTTTTCATACCTAACGAACACTATTCCCTGTGGAGAACGATCAATCCCCCGTACTTACCACTACACTATACTACATCGGTCAGGTACACTGCCTGGTGGGGTTGTAAGCCTCTTGAGATCCCTCGAGAGGTAAAACCTGTTGTAAGGTTGCAAAACCACGCATCAAGTTTTTGGCGCCGCTGCCGGGGAATAGTTATTGTTTAGGTTGAATTTTTATTTTATTAGGTCTACTCACTAGATTCCTTTCTAGTGAGATTTTTTTTTTCTAGGTTCTTCTTTAGTCTATCTATTTTCTTTGTGCTTTTGTTCGTATAAGATTTTCATTAACTATTCGGTTTGCCATTATGGAAAATGCGAATCCACCCCTTACACCGGACGAAGTGGCTTCGTTACGTAGCCAAATTGAGGATGAGATAAGTGCCCTTAGAGAGCTCAATAGGATGATTGATGTAGAGCTTGACTATGCCTTTAACAACCTAGCAACCGCCATATACTCGGACAATTACTTAGAACGTAATAATCTTACGGTTGAGGAGTTGGCTGAGAAACTTTATGAAAAGGAGATAGATCCTAGGTTGGATGATTATTTCTATTTATACACCACTAAGGAGGAGATTGCTTACTATAACAACCTAGTTGATAACCCTCGACCACCTTTTGTTAGAATTGACCCAAAGATTAAGAGGGGTGATCCTGGGAATGTGAAGATACCATGTATGATTGGGTACCAATATGTTGAGCATGCTTACATTGACTGTGAATCCCCAATCAACGTGATGTCCTCAAACGTTTATAGCCACATCATGAACACACCACTTGAGCCTAGGAAAGACCCCAAGTATCTCGGCGGAGTTTGTAACTTCGTTGGAAGGATTAAAGGTATTCATGTCCTTGTTGGAAGTTTTACCTTCGCCACCGACTTCATGGTCCTTGAAGATTTGGCAAGTGTTGTGATTGTCGCTTATCTCACGTTGTGTTAGGTAAACCATTTGTTGAGGTGTCCAATTTAGAGTATGATTGTTTAGAAGGCACGGTTCAGTTTTCTAATAACATTGATAGAATCACTTATAGGATGCCTTATAAGGCAAAGGAATTTCGTTTCGTGCCTCAACTAGATAATGACAACATTTGTGCAATTGAGGACATCAATGAGGAGGATAAGGAGAAAGGCATGAACTATGTTTGGAATAAGAGAAGCCTTTATTATAAAGATTGCTTGAACCTCGGACCTAGATACAAAGTTGATATGGAGATTGTTAGAATGATTAGAGGGGCAATTGAGAAACAAAACGGGGAAACGTAGAGCGACTTTGAGTCTAGCTACAAGACTCGTTAATGAAGAAAAGCGCTTCTTGGGAGGCAACCCAAGCTTTATTTGCTTTGTGTTTATTTATTTGTTTGTTTGATTTTATTTGTTTCCTTATGTATGTTATTTTTCTTGTTATTGATTCATGCTTCAAAAACTAACTTGTGAAAATGCTTTATTTTGTTTTTAACTTCGTCTTAACTACATATAAAGGTATTTTGCAAAAGATAAGTGTAAGGGAAATCTAAATCGGTTTATAAGAACGAATGAACATGAATCATAACTGTTAATACAAATATCGCCTAAAAACGTTATTTATATTTTACGATCTTTGCTAAGTTTTGTTAATGAAAAAGTACAAACTTTAGCTTATAAGTAATTCATCACTTTAGTTTTAAGTCTTGTATAAACTAGACTTAACATTTCTTTTTAAACATAAACATAGTTTTTGTTTCTTTAAAAAGAAAGTGTCACATCACATTAATAGAAAGTTTATGTGTTTGACCATCTTTGGTTCTTACACACTTTTGGAAGTATTCCACATTGAGTCAATGCATAAGTTGATGTGACATTGTGTGTGTCATAACTTAGTATTTACTTCCTTAATAAGAAAGTGTCACATCTCATCAATGTGCACTTATAGTAAGTTTGTGTGTTTGACCTTCTTTGTTCTTACACAACCTTGGAAGTATCCTTCATTGAGTCAATGCATGATATATATTGATGTGACCTTGTTTGTCTTGGAGGGATTTACTTTGTGTGCAAGTTTGGACATGTCAGTCCTGGCGGAACCCTGGGGGTACACGGGCGGAACCCTTGTGAGGGTGCCGCCGTTTCCGCCAGAGCTGACATTTGGTTATCTATAAATACCAACCAACTTGCAAGAAATCCCTCATCACTTTAGGCCATATTATTTGCATATCCTCTCATCTAACTCAGTAACATTTGACTTGTGTGATTCTCTTATGTAGCAAGGAGTTCACAAAGTCATTCGAGAAGTTACAAGTATTCAACTCAACGTTGCAAGACTTGTTATCTTTGTTGTGTATAGACTTCGGTAGTTTATACGTTAGTTGTATTATGTGTAAAAGTGATCGGTTTGTATTTTAGGCCTCAAAATACATAGTGTGTAGGGAGTGGTTGTACCCTTGGTAAAGAACTCGACATCTAGCTTAGTGTCGGTAAAATTGTAAGCGACGATGGGAGTGGTTGTACCCGTGTAAAGAACTCGACATCTAGCCTAGTGTCGGTAAAGGAAATTGGGCGACGATAGGTTGGTTCTACCTTGAGTTAGAACTCGGTATCTAGCTTTGTACCGGAAAAAGTGTAAGCGACGATTGTAAAGGTTTCTCCACCGAGAAGGAGTTTGTTGACTAGTGAAAGAAACTCTCGAGTTGGATACTCGGGGCGTGGACGTAGGGCAAGGAAAATAGAGTTCCTTGTAGCCGAACCACGATAAATACTCGTGTCATGGTTTGATCGTTTCTTTCTTTATTCTTGCATGCTACGTAATATCTTTTGGTTTACATCTTTGATAGTATCTTTGTTTATATCGTCAATAGTAATAAAAGTATATCATAGATTATAACTTTGATTATACGAAAGTTTTAAAAGGATAATTAACTTAAAAAGCGGTAAACTATTCAACCCCCCTTCTAGTTTTCCACAATTGGCATCAAGAGCTACGTTACTCAAGTTCTTTAAAATATATTGTATTTTAAAACTTGGATCGATCCATGGATTTTGAAAATCTCAAAGAAGGGCAAAAACCACCGCTATTTGAAAAAGAAAACTTTCTTGAATGGAAAAGTAAATTTGAAAACTATGTGAGATCAATTGATCAAGATCTTTGGCATATTATTTCTATTGATGATTTCAAACCAACGAACACGAGTTTTGAAAATCAAAATGATTTTTCCAAACTTAATAAAAACACTAAAGCTAAGATAATGATTTGTAAAGCTTTAACAAGAGTCGAATATGAAAGAGTGTTAGTTTGTCAAACGGCTAATGATATTTGGAAAAATTTATTAAATCATCATCAAGAAATATGTCAAGTCAAAGATGATCAATTTGATCTTACATATGAGTTAGAAGTTCTAGAAAAACTAATAGATAGGCATTTACTAGAAGTGAATACATGTACTACTAGTTTAAATGTTTTCAATGAAGGTACAAGTGAAGATGAGTACATATGTCAAAGAGAAATTGCTTGTGAATCATGGAGCGACACGGATGTAGACGATGATGATCATCCGATTAGTGATTCTCAATTTATTGAAACAACAAGCAAGGTACATGTTGAAACCAAACATTTTTGCTTCGACACTTTTCTCTTAGAATTTTCTAAACTAGAAAATGAGTCTAAACTCTTAGGCAACATGAACCTAAAAACTATCTTTAACGATGAGTCTTCAAAATCCCTTGGGAACAATTTTGAAAAGGAAATCTTGTTAGAAGATAAAATGTCTAGACTTGAGAGTAATGTTGAAATTGATCTAGAATGTAAAATATGTCTAGATTACAAACATGAGATTAAAAAGCAAAATGAGAAAGGGAAAATGTTATCTAAATTTGATGAAAGCTCAAAATCTCTTGAAAGATTGTTGAGAAGTCAAAAGTTGTTTAGAGATAAAACCGGATTAGGATTTAACTCAAAATCACCATCAACAAGTAAAACAAAGAAAGTAAACTTTGTTAAACCTAGAAAAGAGATTTAGAGTTAATTTTAACCTCTAAATAGAAACTCATGACAAAAGGATTAAGAACTTCATATTCTATGATTTTATATGATTATCTAACCCTCTTGGACACATGAGCAATTGAGCTTTCAAGTGTATCGTCAAACCAAGATCTTACGCTTTGAGCTTATCATCTTGATAGCATCTCTATGCAAATTAAAAGGTACACTTTACTTCAACTTGCCTTTTGATTGTCTCTTGCTTCTTGCATTATGTGTTATAGTATGTGTTATTGGTAGTGTGTATCCCTATGTGTTTATGTGCTATTAGGAATAACTAAGATTAAAATTCTCTACGTAGAGGAATTTCATCTTTAGTACTAGTAGGAGATATAAGGTGGATTCGGTTCCTTAACCGTCAAGAGATTAACATGAGAAACTCTTGAGTGAGTCTCACTTAACTCTTGCTCACAAGCGAGCTAACTAAGAATCTCCTAAAGTGATAATATGTCTTGCACTTTTGTGATGCTTGCTATACAACATTCCTAAACTCCACACTTTGAGTCCTAAATCATGATTTACTTCAATCACTCGTTTATGATAATTTCACAATAAAACACGTAAGGTGAAACAAGTCACATGAAGTATAAATTAGGATGCATGGAAGAAAGTGAGTTTTCAACATCTTGGATTTACACATTAAAAGTGACACTTAGTCATATGATGTTGTATCTCTTGGACTTTTTCATAAACCAATAAAGTTCACAATGTTTTATGAAAGGAAACCTAAAGAGTCGAGGAGTCGTTGAATTGAACATTTAACGAAAGACCACCTCCTTCTAAGATATCATCTTCGGTAGATGATGACTTAGTCGAAAGTCCAACAATGGTAAGACAAGTAAGTAAAGTAAAATGACAAGGAAGATGAACTATTAAAAGAAATAAACATAGATGTTTAAAATCCTTAAGTCATATGCTAACGAGTGACACAACATTAAGGTTAAAGGTCACAATGTAAGCAATGTTGTCTTACCTCGAGTCAAACATTGAATCAAGTAATATTGACCTTGGTCATATGTCGTGAGTCATGAGTCTTTGATTAAATCAAGCAAATGTGATAAAAACAAGCTTTTGGACATTAGAGTAACACTACAAGTTTTAACAAATTAGACCTTTCAAAAATGGATTGTGTGAATGTAGTGTCAACAATTGAAAGACTCTTTGATAACAAAAGCAAGCTCCAAAAGCAAGAAATTATCACTCAAAGACATTCCTAATTACTCTCTTGTTCTCAATAGTTAAGTAGTTGATGACTTATCAAGAATGAGATTAGTAAATCCGTAGGTAAAACTAAACATAGAGAAATGTTCGGAAGACTACTTGTTTTCATAACAATTAGATTCGACATTATGTTTGGTGCTTATCTATGTACACGTTTTAGAAAAGAATCTAAAACATCCAATTTGGAAGAGAGTGTTTGGATGCGTCAAAAGAAACTACACAAAGAATTATGGTATCCCAAAAGAACGGGAATAGAAACCATAAGTGTACACCGAGTCGAATTATGATGGTAATTAAGATAAGAGAAAGAGCACAAGTTGTACTTGCACTTTTATTCTTTATTACCAAATGATTCTCAAAGGAGCTTAAAGCCTTCAAAACGACATTGGACGAAGAAGCATGTCAACAAACTCCTTGAAGATCAAGCAAACTCACGTCAACGACGGAACCCTTTGTTTCAACAAAGGAAGCGTCAACGTCAGCGTCTATCCAATCCATTATGCCCTTGGAATGACATAATGAGATTCTTCATCTTAGAATTGGTAAAAATGTTCGTTGAGGAACATCTCAACCAATATCGTTCATTCCGATAACCACATCGAAAGACACCCATTCGAAACCTCGTGGATTAGGATCCTTCAACTTTCCTAGACCTAGTTTAGGACTTATGAAACCTAAAACCTTAGTTTTGAATCCTAGAGAGTGATCATAATAAACGCGACAAAATCCCTTTGTTTTTCCTGCTAAGCCGGCGGAACCCTCAGCCCATACGGGCGGAACCAAATATTTGGTTCCGCCATTTCCGCCGAACCTGCTGATTATTTTATCTTTTATTCAAAACCAAACACCCTCCAAACTCACTCATCAACTCTTCAAGCAGCCTCCACCTTGTCAAAAACACACAACCTCACAAATTTTAGGGCTTTCACTCTAATCTTTTCGAATCCAATCAAATTTGTAAGTACTCTAATCATATTTGGATTTGTAATTCATACATATCATTTTCATTTGCATTCATTAACAAAAATCTTAGTGTTTAGGCATAAACTATTTGACTCATGAAAAACTTGGTTTGAAACTAATCGTGTCTTCCATTTTTTTGGTAGTTATACCCTTTGTTCATAAAGTGAGTTTTGGTTATTATTTTGTATTGACAAATACACCAAGTGTTTTGTTTCTCAAAAAATAATTTTACCATCTAGAATATGATGCTTTACCACATTGTTAAAACAAATGGAAAATGTCATTAAAACATCACTTGCATATTGTCTCTTGAATGCTAAAGGGGATACATAGCTAATATGCATTCTCGGGTACATTCAATCGAAGACACATTCAAGTAGGAGCATGTCGGTTATCTTTTGTTTATACAACAAAATTTGCGTGACAAAAAAATTTGAGCATCTAAATGAGTCAAGATAACCGAGTCTCCATATTGTTTGCAT
>LBNU01014992.1:3716-22267 GCA_014162995.1 Artemisia annua | reverse complement strand
CAACTTGCAAGAAATCCCTCATCACTTTAGGATATATTATTCATATATCCTCTCATCTAAAACAGTAACATTTGACTTGTGTGATTCTCTTATGTAGCAAGGAGTTCACAAAGTCATTCGAGAAGTTACAAGTATTCAACTCAACGTTGCAAGACTTGTTATCTTTGTTGTGTATAGACTTCGGGAGTTTATACGTTAGTTATATTATGTGTAGAAGTGATCGGTTAGTATTTTAGGCCTCAAAATACATAGTGTGTAGGGAGTGGTTGTACCCGTGTAAAGAACTCGACATCTAGCTTAGTGTCGGTAAAAGTATAAGCGACGATGGGAGTGGTTGTACCCTTGCAAAAGAACTCGACATCTAGCTTAGTGTCGGTAAAAGTGTAAGCGACGTTGTAAAGGTTTCTCCACCGGGAAAGGAGTTTGTTGACTAGTGAAAGAAACTCTCGAGTTGGATACTCGGGGCGTGGACGTAGGGCAAGGAAAATAGAGTTCCTTGTAGCCGAACCACGATAAATACTCGTGTCATCGTTTGATCGTTTCTTTACTTATTCTTACTTGCTACTTATTATATCGTTGATAACATCTTTGCATATATCTTTGGATGTTTGATAAGTATACCTTAGATTCAATCTTTGATTATACGAAAGTTTTTAAAAGGATAATTAACTTAAAAAGCGGTAAACTATTCAACCCCCCTTCTAGTTTTCCACAATTGGCATCAGGAGCTACGTTACTCAAGTTCTTTAAAATATATTGTATTTTAAAACTTGGATCGATCCATGGATTTTGAAAATCTCAAAGAAGGGAAATTTATTCAAAAGCTACCGCTATTTGAAAAAGAAAGTTTTCTTGAATGGAAAAGCAAATTTGAGGGCTATGTGAGATCAATTGATCAAGATCTTTGGCATGTCATTTCTATTGGTGATTTCAAACCAACGAAATCAAGTTTTGATAATCAAAAGGGTTATCCCAATCTTTATAAAAACATTAAAGCTAAGAAAATGATTTATAAAGCTTTGCCAAAGAATGAGCATGAAAAAGTCTTTTTGTGTCAAACGGCTAATGATATTTGGAAAAATATTCTAAACCGTCATCAAGAAATATGTCAAGTCAAAGATGATCAATTTGATCTTACATATGAATTAGAAGTCTTAGAAAGACTAATAGATAGACACTTACTCGAAAATTATACATGTACTACTAGTTTAAATGTTTTGAATGAAGGTACAAGTGAAGATGAGTACGTGTGTCTTGATGAACTTGCTTGTGAATCATGGAATGAAACGGAAGTGGAGGAAGACAATGATCCGGTGGGTGATTGTCAATCCATTGAAACGACAAGCAAGGTACATGTTGAAAACAAACATTTTTGCTTTGACACATTCATCTTAGAATTTTCAAGAATAGAAAATGAGTCTAAACTTTTAGGTAACATGAACCTAAAAACTATCTTTAACAATGAGTCTTCAAAAGTTTTCATGAATGACTTTGAAAAAGAAATCTTGTTAGAAGATAAAATGTCTAGACTTAAGAGTGGTGTTGAAATTGATCTAGAATGTAAGCTTTGTCTAGATCACAAACATGAGATTAAAAAGCAAAATGAAAAAGGAAAGATGTTGGCTAAATTTGATGAAAGCTCAAAATCTTTTGAAAGAATGTTAAAAAGTCAAAAGTCGTTTGAAGATAAAACCGGATTAGGATTTGACTCAAAAGGACCATCAACAAGTGAAACTAAGCAAGTAAATTTTGTTAAACCTAGAAGAGAGATGTAGTGATGATCTCTAATGGAAACTCATGATAAAAGGCATTAAGAATATCATGTTTTATACTTTTATATGATCTTCTAACCCTCTTGGATACATGAGTTTAATTGAGTCATCAAGCATGTCATCAAAACAAAGATGTTACGCTTTGCGCTTACCATCTTGGTTGCATCGCATTACAACTTAAAAGGTACGCATTCCTTTACTTGCCTTTGGTTGTCTTTTGCACTATGTGTTATGGTTTGTGTTACTAGTAAGTATGTATCCTAAATGTGCTTACGTGCTAATAGTGATAACATAGATTTTCTTCTAAAAGGTACCTAGTCATTAGTACTAGTAGGAGATATAAGGTGCTTCGGTTCTTTAACCATCAAGAGATAAAACACGAGAAACTCTTGAGTAAGTCTTACGTAACTCTTGCTTACAAGAAGGCTAACTAAGAATTTCCTTAGTGAGAATGTCTTGCACCTTTGTGATGCTTGCAAAACAAATGTTTGATAAACAACGTTTTTAAACATTATATTTTTGTGTCTCAAATTATGTTTGATGTCAAAAGTAATCTTGAGAAAATCTCACATAAAACACATAAAGTGAAAATAATCAAGTTGGAATACATTTAGATGTGTGGGTGACAAGTAAGTCAAAAACATCTAGGATCTACACATCAAATACGACACGTAGTCTTATGATGTTGTACTTCTTGGACTTTTTCAAAGACAATAAAGCTTTTAGTGTTTTAAGCAAGGAAACCTAAAAGAGTCGAGGAATCGTTGAATATAACATTTAACGAAAGATCACCTCCTTCTAAGAAATCATCTTTGGTTGATGACAACTTAGTCGAAAGTCCAATAATAATAAAGATTTGAAATAACATCGTCTCATCTTTAATCAAACACCGAATTAAGTATATTTGACATAAGTCACAAAACTTAGTTCAAGAGTCATAGTTGTGTCCAAACAAGTTTTTGGAATAAAACAACTAGTGAAACCAAATGGGTCTTTCAAAGTAATCAAAGCTAATTTGGTGTTAATATTTGAAAAAGACTTTTTGATAATAAAAGCAAGTTTCAAAAGCAAGGGATTATCGCTCTAAGACATTCCGAGTTACTCTCTTGTTCTCAATTGTTAAGTCGTCAATGACTTGTCAAGAATGAGATTAGTAAATCCGTAGGTAAAACTAAACATAGAGAAATGTACGGAAAACTACTTGTTCTCATGACAATTAGATCCAACATTATGTTTAGCGCTTATCTATGTGCTCGTGTTACAAAAGGTACCACACAAGAATTATGGTGTCCCAAAAGAACGGGAAAGGAAACCATAAAGTGTAAAGCAAGTTGAATCATATTGGTAACTAAGATAAAAGAAAAAGCACAAGTTGTACTTGCTCTTTTTATTCTTCCTTATCGAATGACTCTCAAAGAAGCTTGAAGTCTTCACTAACGGCATTGGACGAAAAAGCACGTTAACAAACTCCTTGAGATCAAGTAAACTCGTGTCAAACAACGGAATCCCTTGTGTCATCAAAAGAAGCGTCAACATCAACGTCTATTCAATCCACTATGGTCTCGAAATGACATAGTGTGATTCATCGTCACAATGTTGGAAAAAGTGTTCATTGAGGAACATCTTAACCAATAGCGTTCGTCACATTAACCTCATTCGTTAACACTCCTTCGAACCTATTAGATTAGGATCATCCAAACTCTCTAGACCAAGTTTAGGACTTGCGAAAACTTAAACCTTAGTTTTAAACACTAGAGCATGATCACAAAAACCGTCACAAACCATTTTGGTTTTTTCTGCTAAACCGGCGGAACCCTGCGACATAACGGGCGGAACCCATTCTTTGGTTCCGCCGTATCCGCCGGTGCTGCAGCTTGTTTTATGTCAAATTCTTAACCAAACACCCTCATAACTAAAACACACAACTTACCAACAGCCATCAACCTTTCAAAACACACAAAAGTTAGGGTTCCTACTCCAATCTCTTTCAATTCAATCAAGCTTGTAAGTGTTCTTTACATAATTGCATTTTTGATTCAATTGTAACTTTTCATCCACACTCATTAACTAGAAACTTAGGGCTTTTTGCATAAAACTTGATAGTTCATGAAAAACCTTAGTTACTAATTAAATTTCATCTTTTACTTAATTGGGATTATATCATTGGTGTAGAAAATCATGTTTTGCCAAACACACCCAATGCATAGTTTTTCAAAAACTACACCACATTGCCAAACACACCAAATGCATTGTTAAGACAAATGAAAAACGTCATTGAAACATCACTTGCATATGGGTCTCTTGAATGCTAAAGGAAATACGTAACCAATATGTATTTTCGGGTACATTCAAACGAAGCAAAATCAAACTAGGAGCGTTTGGGTTATCTTTTGTTTTATAACAAAACTTGCATTACAAAACGATTTGAACATCAAAATGAGTCAAGATAACCATGTCTCCTCATTGTTTGCATATAGGAACGCATTAGATCATCTACATTGTTAAAAGTCATTAACATGTAACTTTGTGTTTTCTAGGAATCGTTATGGCTCCCGCAAACCACTCCGATCATAAGGAAACCCTCAAATACCTACCCAAACACCATAGAACCAAAGGCCTAACTCCACAACAAGTAGAAACCTTTAAGTCTTTAGAAAAACGATACGTTCATGAAGGTAGAACCATTGATCCGACCTTTCTAGAAGGTACATCCATTAGGCAAAACTTTGCCGCAATTAACTTTGATTGTCTCCTTGATATAAATGAGCCAATTTGTCCTAGGTTCATCTTAGAATTCTATGCAACCTTAACCCTTGATCTAGACGACGATGGTGAGATATTTTTGGACTTCTCAACCAATCAAACACCTCACCACATCCGATTAGGAGACTTTGGAACAATGCTTGGAGTCCCTTGTAGAGGTACGTGTCTTTACACGGATAAGTGGCCCCTTTCAAGCCTAGATTCTATCGAGCGTTTTGCTCCATATCATCACCCTCTTGTTGACAAGGAAGTCATTCGAGAACATCTCTTTGTTAGGACCTCCACCACTAGGAAGAATCGTTCGGGAAAAGATGTGAACAAGGATCCCTTTGGTATGGAGCTTAATGAGCTTAAACCCCAATTTAAGAAATGGGAGGAAATTCTTAGGGCCAACGTCATAAGTTCCATAGGAAATAGAGACCATGTCAACACATGTCTTAGTTACATGCTCTATAGCATCTCCACGGGTCAACCCTTTAACCTAGCCTACTACCTAGCAAAAAGAATGGCCGACATACCAATAGTAGGAACAACCGCCCTACCTTATGGAATGCTCCTCACTCGCGTCTTTAGAGCCGTCTCTCCGATTCCTCCAAACAAAAGGGGAATTGAACTCGACTACAATCTTGTAGATCACATATTCGTCCCTCTAAGTGACAAGAGAGTGTTCAAAACTAAAGGGAAAAGCACTCGCTCTCCTTCACCATCATCATCATCATCCGACATGAGCGAAGATGGAAATCTTCCAAACTCAAAGCTAGCACCTATTGACTATGTTCAACAACTTCCCACATTGTCAAATGAGTCCAAAGATTTTAAACAAACAAAAGGGATGTGGAAGTGCATGGCAAGGTACATGGGAAAGATGAAGAAGAAGTTGGATAGATTGTGTGACAAAGCTTGAGGAGTGTTTGGCACAAGTTGTTTTTAGAACGTTATAGACGTTGAACTTTGTGTTTCTTGTTAAACTTCATTGTTATTTGCTTGTATGCATTTTTACTTGAGTTTGACTATGTTTATGTCTCATTATTTGCGTTGAATGATGATATGTGTTTGTTGAATTTTCATGTTTATGTTATTATTACTAAATATGGAAATGTTCGCTAGCCCCCGGTCTAAGTCCAATAAGACGAGTGTCTTGACTTCAAATTTTTGTATTTCCTAACCCGCTATACATTATATTTTTAATTTCAAGAGTTTTCGAAAAATTTGAAAATCGTCTTACGGGTCAAAACGGTGGACTGCCTCATTTTTGAGGCTTGGCGGAACTGGCGGCACCCTCACCATGTTTCCGCCAGTNGTATGCATTTTTACTTGAGTTTGACTATGTTTATGTCTCATTATTTGCGTTGAATGATGATATGTGTTTGTTGAATTTTCATGTTTATGTTATTATTACTAAATATGGAAATGTTCGCTAGCCCCCGGTCTAAGTCCAATAAGACGAGTGTGTTGACGTCAAATTTTTGTATTTCCTAACCCGCTATACATTATATTTTTAATTTCAAGAGTTTTCGAGAAATTTGAAAATCGTCTTACGGGTCAAAACGGTGGACTGCCTCATTTTTGAGGCTTGGCGGAACTGGCGGCACCCTCACCAGGGTTCCGCCAGTGTATTTTCTGGGTAAACCTAGTTTTCACCCTACGAAAACGGCGGCACCCTCGAATGGGTTCCGCCCTTGTATCCCAAGGGTTCCGCCAGTCACTGCAGAAAAATGGTCTTGTTTTTCATAATTCCACAAATCAAAAAACATCTAAAGCTTTCCTTTAGTGAGAAACTATCTTCCTAACACTTCATCAAACACATCCAAACCATTTTCACCCATTAGAACCATTTGGAAGCCACTTCCCGCCAAAATTCAAATTCAAAAACCAAACAACCCAAGGAACCCTCACAAAGGATCCTTCAAACCTTTGCAACACCCCAAACCAAAACATCTTCCATAAACTCATAGCATTGAGTGCTTATGGTGATCCTTCACTCAACCCAACTCCATTGGATTAACTTCCAATGATTTGACAAGCTCTTGGTCAAACTCCAAATCATTACAAACCTCCATCTTTATATGGTTGAACATCAAATCCAAACACTCATCTCATGACATGTTTGTCCTATAAATGTGATCATCCCTGAACAAACCCAAGACTCACACCAAAACCATTTCTTCACCCAATCTCAAAACTCAAACTAACCAAAGAATTGAGATGACTAAGTCCAACACCTCATCCGAAACATCAAGAAAACACACTAGGATTAGTGTAAAACCTTGTTGCTTAACCAAAACCACCAAATCAACCTCATCATCGTCAAGTGAATCATCATTTGATATTTCCGCACATATCCAAGATTATTTCAACATCACAACACCAACACCTTGGAACACCAACATAACCACTTTTCAAGATTTATTAAATCTTACAACCCCACCATTTTCTCCCGAACATGGGAATGAAAACATACCCACTTCACAACCAAGTGATGTAACATCACCTTTTCTCCTATTACATGGCTAGAAAAATGGCCAACATACCATTCAATAGCAAAAACGCTCTCCCTTATGGTATGCTTCTCACCCGTCTCTTTAGAGCCATTTCACCAATCCCACCTAGTAACCAAGGAATTCGCCTTGATTACTCCCTTGTTCCTCACATCCTTGTACCTCTTAGTGATGAGAGAGTTTCTAAGAGACAAGGAAGGCTTCTCCGATCTCCTTCATCCTCATCTTCATCAATGAGTGATGATGATGGACTTCCAAATGATGAGGGACTTTCAAACTCTATACTCACCTCCTTTAGTCTACCCTCAACATCTTCCCACAATATTGAATGAGTCCTAAGAATTCAAACAAACAAAAGAAATGTGGAAGTGCATGGAAAGGTACATGGGAAAGATGAAGAAGAAGTTGGATAGCTTATGTGATAAAGCTTAAGGAGTGTTTGGCACTAGTGGTTTTTAGAACGTTGTAGACGTTGAACTTTGTGTTTCTTGTTAAACTTTCATGTTATTTGCTTGTATGCATTATTACTTGAGTTTGACAATGTTTATGTCTCATTACTTGCGTTGAATGATGATATGTGTTTGTTGAATTTTCATGTTTATGTTATTATTACTAAATATGGAAATATTCGCTAGCCCCCGGTCAAAGTCCAATAAGACGAGTGTCTTGATGTCAAATTTTTGTACTTCCTAACCCGCTATACATTATATTTTTAATTTCAAGAGTTTTCGAAAAATTTGAAAATCGTCTTACGAGTCAAAACGGTGGACTGCCTTGTTTTTTAGGCATGGCGGAACTGGCGGAACCCTCACAAAGGTTCCGCCAGTGAATTTTCCGGGTAAACCCAGTTCAAGCCCAACGGAACACAAGGAACCCTCAGAAGGGTTCCGCCTGTGTAACCCGAAGGTTCCGCCAGTCCACTGCAGAAAAATAGTCTTGTTTTTCAAAATTCCACAAATCATAAAACATCCAATGCTTTCCTTTAGCGAGAAACTATCTTCCTAAAACCTCATCAAACACATTAAAACCATTTTCACTCATTAGAACCACTTGGAAGCCACTTCCCGCCAAAATTCAANTTATTACTAAATATGGAAATATTTGCTAGCCCCCGGTCAAAGTCCAATAAGACGAGTGTCTTGATGTCAAATTTTTGTATTTCCTAACCCGCTATACATTATATTTTTAATTTCAAGAGTTTTCGAAAAATTTGAAAATCGTCTTACGGGTCAAAACGGTGGACTGCCTTGTTTTTTAGGCATGGCGGAACTGGCGGAACCCTCACAAAGGTTCCGCCAGTGTATTTTCTGGGTAAACCCAGTTCAAGTCCAACGGAACACAAGGAACCCTCAGAAGGGTTCCGCCTGTGTAACCTGAAGGTTCCGCCAGTCCACTGCAGAAAAATAATCTTGTTTTTCAAAATTCCACAAATCATAAAACATCCAATGCTTTCCTTTAGTGAGAAACTATCTTCCTAAAACCTCATCAAACACATTAAAACCATTTTCACTCATTAGAACCACTTGGAAGCCACTTCCCGCCAAAATTCAAATTAAAAAACCAAATAACCTAAGGAACCCTCACAAAGGATCCTTCAAACCTTTGCAACACCTAAACCAAAACCTCTTCCATGAACTCATAGCATTGAGTGCTTATGATGTTCCTTCACTCACCCCAACTCCATTGGATTAACTTCCAATGATTTGACAAGCCCTTGGTCAAACTCCAAATCATTACAAACCTCCATCTTTATATGGTTGAACATCAAATCCAAACATTCATCTCATGACATGTTTATTCTATAAATATGATCATCTTTAAACAAACCCAAGACTCACACCAAAACCATTTCCTCACCCAATCTCAAAACTCAAACTAACCAAAGAATTGAGATGACTAAGTCCAACACCTCATCCGAAACATCAAGAAAACACACTAGGATTAGTGTAAAACCTTGTTGCTTAACCAAAACCACCAAATCAACCTCATCATCTTCAAGTGAGTCATCATTTGATATTTCCGCACCCATCCAAGATTATTTCAACATCACAACACCAAAACCAACACCTTGGAACACCAACACCTTGGAACACCAACATAACCACCTTTCAAGATTTACTAAATCTTGCAACTCCACCATTTTCTCCCGAACATGGGAATGAAAACATACACACTTCACAACCAAGTGATTTAACATCACCTTTTCAACAAACTCAACCTCCATCACCTAGATCACCGATGGAACGTTTTCAAACACCACCAACATCACCATTACCCTATTTGGAAACCTTAGAAAACCTTCCACCAAATGAGTCAAACCCTCCATCGGTGTCACTTTTTGACACACTTACCCAAGATGGAATACCTCGTCTACCTAGACTTAAACCAATAGAGTCTTTGGAAGATGGACCTCATCACCCATCCTTGATCGAAGTTTTAGCTTACCGTTATGCTAGACCCTCAATTTTTCCACAAGATCAAGGTCATGCATACCCACAATCAGTTGTATTCCATCCCGTTTAAAAATTCATCCATGACCCTATTGATGAAGAACCAAGCCTTCGTCATTACACCCAACAACAACAACCACCACAAGAGTCTTTCCTAAATCTTGAGTCCACAAGTATAGGAAATCAAAATACCTCTCAACCTTCCGCCCGTGCTCCTTCAAGCACAAGTGTTCCACCACCAACAAATGAAATCCCATTTNATAAGTCAAACCCTCCATCGGTGTCACTTTTTGACAAACTTACCCAAGATGGAATACCTCGTCTACCTAGACTTAAACCAATAGAGTCTTTGGAAGATGGACCTCATCACCCATCCTTGATCGAAGGTTTAGCTTACCGTTATGCTAGACCCTCAATTTTTCCACAAGATCAAGGTCATTCATACCCACAATCATTTGTATTCCATCCCGTTTACAAATTCATCCATGACCCTATTGATGAAGAACCAAGCCTTCGTCATTACACCCAACAACAACAACCACCACAAGAGTCTTTCCTAAATCTTGAGTCCACAAATATAGGAAACCAAAATACCTCTCAACCTTCCGCCTGTGCTCCTTCAAGCACAAGTGTTCCACCACCAACAAATGAAATCCCATTTCCACGAACCCGACATGATTGCGGTAATTGTGAGAGAACCGCTCACATCACCGAAAGATGTCGAACGGAAATCGAGGAGTTAACCTACGAAATGAGGTTTATCTTAAACCACATTTTGGACCGTCTAGAAACCTTGTGTCAACCACCACAGGTCTTGAATCTCCACTCGTTGGACCACCAAAACCACAAACCAACAAACCAAGAGAGCTTCTCTTCACCCACCACCAAAACCAAACACGCTACATCCAAAAACAAACGTTTTCCTCCACCAAACAACCTTACCCTTGTTTTTGGAAATGTTTCTCATTAAGGAAAGTGATGTTTTCCTTTTTAAAAGATGTAGGATTTTATTTTCTTTGTTCTTTTTCACGTGTCTTTTATTTTTAGAAATAGGATGATTAATCACATCATTTCTTGTCTTTGACCTTTGTAGTCAAATTTTACATGAAATGAATTTCATTCTACTATAAGATACGCTTTGTTTGGTGATCATTGAAGTATTTTGTTTACACTATACCTTGGTTTGGTTAAATGTATATCTTGTATTTCCTACACTAACTTTTTTTGTAGGAAAATAACTCATGACTTCCTTCCTTGATACTCCGAGTTAGGGGAGTAACATTCAAGGGGGAGTATGAGAGTTGCATCATTACGCCTCACAACATGTTCTATACTTGTCTTGTGCGGCAACTAACCTCTCTTTTGTAGGTTCATAATCCATGACTTCATCCTTGATACTCCGAGTTAGGGGAGTAATATTCAAGGAGGAGCATGTGAATTGCAACTAACCTTTTTCTTTGTAGGTTCAAAATCCATGTCTCCTATCTTGGCACTCCTATTAGGAGGAGTATTGTCCAAGGGGGAGCACGTGAATAAGTTCCGCTACGCTACTCTTCTTTTTGTTTCGACAAAAAGGGGGAGAAGTTTAACTTGTTTTCATTTTTAATTTTTTTCACTTCTTTTTATTATTTTCGTAAAACAAGTTTTAAACTTTATAAGACTTAGCACTAAACGTAGTGACTTATTTATAAATAAAGTAAAAGAACTCGACATATAGCTTAGTGTCGGTAAAAGTGTAAGCGACGATGGGAGTGGTTGTACCCTTGCAAAAGAACTCGACATCTAGCTTAGTGTCGGTAAAAGTGTAAGCGACGTTGTAAAGGTTTCTCCACCGGGAAAGGAGTTTTGTTGACTAGTGAAAGAAACTCTCGAGTTGGATACTCGGGGCGTGGGCGTAGGGCAAGGAAAATAGAGTTCCTTGTAGCCGAACCACGATAAATACTCGTGTCATGGTTTGATCATTTCTTTACTTATTCTTACTTGCTACTTATCATATCGTTGATAACATCTTTGCATATATCTTTGGATGTTTGATAAGTATATCTTAGATTCAATCTTTGATTATATGAAAGTTTTTAAAAGGATAATTAACTTAAAAAGCGGTAAACTATTCAAACCCCCCTTCTAGTTTTCCACAATCACTTTTCCTCTCAGTAGTATCTTGATGAACAGAATCTTCAACAAGTGGCGTAACTGTATCATCATAATGAACATCTTCATTCAAATTCTCTTCAGGTTCAGCATCTAGATCTTTAATAAATTCAGCATCTTCATTCAGATTTTCATCATCCAAATTCCTCCCCAATGTGAATGAAGACTGCTTCTTGAGCTTCCTTTTCTTAAGCGTAGAAACCTTCTTAGATTTCTGACCACTCTTCTTCTATGATTTCACCCACAATCTGTGATGTTGAACTAGTGGCCATACAAAGCTCTTCAATCTCTTGAACTTATTCTGCAACTTCAACATTGCAGCAGCTTGAACATCATAAGCTCTCTTCAACCTCCTTAATTCTCTGGTTAAAGCATAGTTATCCAGCACTCCCTCATTAGCAGTGTCTTGTTCATCAGCCATTACTCCCTCATCTCCTCCAGATGTTTGAGACCTATCTGTGGAAGTATAATCATTGGGAGTAGGTGGTTGATTCTCACCATGGTCTGAATCTTCATTGGCAGCACCTTCCAAAGAAGCAGTACTTTCCCTTAGAGCAGTATGTTGAGAAGATTCATGAACTGGTGATGAAGCAGCAAGTTGAGAAGCATCTCCTCCCCTTGAATGTGACTGCTCAGTATGTTGAGAAACATCTTGAGCTTGGGATGGAGTGGCAACAGAGTCAGAATGTTCAGTAGCATGATCTGAATCCTCTTGAGCAGCATCTCTAATAGCTTGTGCCACTTCCAAAATATGTGCAGTTAAAGGAGTGTTTTTCCCAGAAAACTTTGCACTCTTGGTAGCCATGAAGGTGAACACCTTGTCAGGTTGGACTATGGCAGGCAAAAAGTTTGGGGGTTTTGGAATACCCTCAAGCTGTTTGTTCAAAAATAGTTGAACAAACCTGGGATACATCAAAATGGTGAACCATTCTTGATATTGTAGAATCAGGATCAAGCCCATCTAGGATATAGTAACAATGATTTAGCACAGCGGAATAAGAACATAAGAATCAAAGTTACTTCAAGGTTTTCTTTATTGAAATAAAAAATAAACTACTACTACTAATAATATACACACGCTATAATCATGTGTCTAGACTCTCATTGAAAGAGTTTTCTATTGAATTGGATAAGTTACTCATAACCTAGACGCCACCCTCTTTATATAATAGAGGGAGGTTACAAGAAACCCTAGCTTACTAAGAAAGCTAGCTAACTATTACATATTCGGTCCCTATTGCTTCTTCTTTCTTCATTTCTTCTTGTCGGTTTTGTAATCTTCAAATCTATAATTCCCAACAATCTTCCCCTATTTGATATTACAAAACAATCTGCATGAAGAAACAATGCTAAAACATGTCATCACAAATAATAAGCTGCACATCATAAATCTTCTTCCCCTTTTTGTAATCATCCAATAGGGGTCTTGTGCATCTTGTAATCGCTTCCCCTCAAGTGATGCATGTAGATGGTTACGTATTTTTTTAACAATAAGCTTCCCTTTAAAAATATACTAACCATCTCATGAATCTCGGACTTTAATTGGCTTCAAATATCTGTATTTGAGTTAGTGCGAACAAGCATGTTTATTACACCCCAAGTATTCGTGTGGTCCCAGCCATCGCATGACCTACCTGCTTAGTTATGCGTGTGGTCCCAGCCATCGCACAACATAACCGACAACAGTTATTTGTGTGGTCCCAGCCATCGCACAACATAACTGTCCCAATAATAATGTGTGTGTTCCCGGCCATCGCACGCCATTATTACTTCATGTACAAAACAAGCTGCAAACACCAAACCAAATGAATAGAAGTAACCAACTCGTCGTCCAAGATCCAAGGGCGTCTTCGGACCTATAATTAAATATCAACCAGCAAAACCAAAATAATAACTTTTTTTTTCTTTTTTTTATTATTTATTTATTTATTTATTTATTTATTTTTTATTTTTTTTATTATTATTTTTTTTAACTATCAGCAGTAACGAGCAGCAGGAATGAGCAGCAGGAACGAGCAGCAGTATTGAACAGCAGAATCAGCACAAAGTGTAAGAAGATGGTCAAGTATATTAACAATAAGCTTCCCCTTAAAAGTATATTTACCATCTCTTGAATCCAGTAGGCTCCATGGAGTGCTCACTGGTGAAGAAAATCAACTATAACTAATTTGATGAAGAAATGGAATCTCCCAACCTTGCATCTTATGTCTTGCACTATCCACGTGACGGCCTCTTGACAAATTCCTCATTGATTTATCCAATGAGACACTGAGCACAAATAACGTAACTCCTTCAAGTGATAGCAAATGTACGCATTAAGCACAATAAAATAGATCGTACCCCTTCACTAGAGTCGTCAAGTCTTCGTCACCATACAAACCAAGCAAGTTATCTTAAAAAGCTGCTGATCCCTTTAAGATATGATAAGAACACAATACTTGGGAAAATCAATTAAAACATCAAACAAGCGATAATCAAATGTCTTCGTCAAGTAATCTTCTCAACAAAATGATGACGGTTGATAACTTCGTCCTCCCTAACCGTTAGTAATCTCACATGACTAGTAGGAACCAAAACCGACCAAAAGAAAAAAATATACAACAAGCCAGCAGGAATCATAAAGAAGTCAGTAAGAACCATCAGTAGAAACCACCAGGAGGAACCGAATGTTATCAGCAACAACAATTAAGTGTATCAGTAGGAACCAAATTCAACATCAAGAGGAACCATGAAGAACAACAGCAGAAACAAGAACAAGGTCATCAGTAGGAACAATTAAATGTAGCAGCAGACATGAGCCAAATTACGTCTCACCAATTACAAATCAAACCAGATCCATATGCCATAATTAAATACTGACCCACGTGATTCACTTTAATACTCCACAAAACGACACAGACTTTCCTTCAATAAATACGAGATTCCCTTGGCAAAAATCAAGATCGAATCTTTAATATAATATGTACCAGCCTACTTGCAAAACACGAAATCCTTCAAATCATTAAAGATCACATGCCTTCTATAACACAAATCCATTATAACGCAAATCTTTATAAAAAGAAACCAAATTGTTATCATCCATCATGTGCACCGATCCATGATAAAGTCATCAAACCTCAACCAATTAAACATCAAGACCATCATTCGAATATTAATGTAATACGAAGCTGACTCATAATCAAACTGACCATATAAATAAGTAACAGCAGCAGCTTAGTATTAAATTCACTCCTTAACATCACGTACAACAGCAAAATTTTTAATAAAAATATTCGACCCACGATGAAACCAGTATACTATGCGACAATCTTATTCGCTTCTGATTCGTAATTAATGAGTACGATGTTATCTTTGTAAAACAGCCAATGAAGATATCAATTATGTATAAACAACAATGTCACCATCACTTATCAATTCACCGTCCCATTAATTTCACACCCATTATGCACCAACCAATTAAAAAATACGAGGTTGAGTATTAATTTATCTATAATCAACTCATGATCTCCAATCAAAGCAAATATGCAAATACGACAACATTAATTCATTCCGTAAGTCAAACAACTTTATTAACAGAATACCTTGTAAATCTTTGTCGTCAAACAGAAGCTTTAACAACTGATTGTACCTTTATCCAGATCTGCTTCATCCGTACCTTCCTTTCCCAGATCTGCTCCTTCTTAAAAACTGCTCTTTATTCACAACGAAAACCTTGTAGATCCCTAGATATAACGAGCCCCTGCTCTGATACCAATTGTAGAATCAGGATCAAGCCCATCTAGGATATAATAACAATGATTTAGCACAGCGGAATAAGAACATAAGAATCAAAGTTACTTCAAGGTTTTCTTTATTGAAATAAAAAATAAACTACTACTACTTCTAATATACACACGCTATAATCGTGTGTCTAGACTCTCATTGAAAGAGTTTTCTATTGAATTGGATAAGTTACTCATAACCTAGACGCCACCCTCTTTATATAATAGAGGGAGGTTACAAGAAACCCTAGCTTACTAAGAAAGCTAGCTAACTATTACATATTCGGTCCCTATTGTTTCTTCTTTCTTCATTTCTTCTTGTCGGTTTTGTAATCTTTAAATCTATAATTCCCAACAGATATGTTTATGCATACCGTCAAGAATCATGAAAGAGAAGTTAAATGGTTGATTGGTAGCTAATCCCACTAACGCCCAGAGGCTATGGTTTGACTAAACTCATTCCAAGCAGTACTTTTGTTACTTAGGCAATGGAGTAAAACATGAATGAGATACTTCCAATGTGGACTGAATAAGGGTTTCTGAAAAGTAAGCTTAGTAAGAGAACCCTCATACCCAATGTCTCTTAGTGTATCCCAAAGTACTTGTTTATCAAACTTAACAGTACCTTCTTCATCATGAAACAGAAGATCTGCTCTAATAGTAGCCTCAGTAATCCTAATATTCCTCCCAACAACTTTAACCGTAATGAATGATACATCAGGTTCTTCCCAACCCGATGTAGCAGTAGCCCAAAATTCTTGAATCCATTGCCCAATGATGTCCGGATTGACTAATAAAGAGTAATTGATTGAAGACCCAGTTAGGAAATCAATCACAGCATGAAAATCAAAATTCAATTCTGTCTTATCCAAATTAGCAATCATATTATGCTTACTACAAGTTGAACGAGCCATTTGTGAATAAATTGTACGGAGAAGGTAAATTGATGATTAAAGTAGTGGCATAAGTATGAATGAATGGGTAAGTAGAAAAGTGAGAGTAAAAGGCGGTGGGTTAGTTATATATGGATAAGATATAAAAAAATCAAATCCCATTTAATGCGTATACCGTTATTTTGGCATGTATCCCTTCCATAACGAAGTATTTTACCATTACCCCGTATATTTGAACGTTAGAAAAGTACTTTTCCACGTAGCAGTACTTTACAAATCAGCAGTACCCTTCAAAGCAGTACTTTCCCAAAGCAATACTTTTAGCTAAAGTTGCAAGCAGTACTTTCCCATTATCTTTAACACAACATCAATAGTATTGTATTGCCTCCCCTCAAACAATGCATAGGACTAAAAGAAGTCCTCCCCTCAAACGTAGCTTAATAATTAATCATACCAATACTTACCACCAAATATTTGAATCTTGAAGCATCAAATCCTTTGGTAAGTAGATCAGCTACATTGTCATCTGTGTGAACCTTGACAACATTAATGAGTCTATGCTCATAAAAATCACGAATAAAATGATGCCTAATCTGAATATGCTTGGTCTTGGAATGATAGACAGGATTCTTCATAATGCAAATTGTACTCTCATTATCAATGTTGATAGGAGTATTCTTGAAGTTGAATCCNATCAGCTACATTGTCATCTGTGTGAACCTTGACAACATTAATGAGTCTATGCTCATAAAAATCACGAATAAAATGATGCCTAATCTGAATATGCTTGGTCTTGGAATGATAGACAGGATTCTTCATAATGCAAATTGTACTCTCATTATCAATGTTGATAGGAGTATTCTTGAAGTTGAATCCATAATCCAGGAGTTGATTCTGCATCCATAGTACTTGTCCACAACAACTTGCAGCAGCAACATACTCTGCTTCAGTGGATGAGGTTGCAGCAATAGTTTGTTTCTTACATTGCCATGAAACTAGTCTTCTTCCAAGATATTGGCATCCTCCTGTGGTTGATCTTCTATCATAATTATCTCCTGCATAGTCACTGTCTGAAAAAGCTTCCAAGTGAAAAGGTGAATCCTTAGGATACCACAATCCTAACTTATGTTGGTGCTTGAGATAACTAAAAATCCTCTTGACTGCATTCATATGAGAGACCTTGGGTGTGACCTGATATCTTGTAGATAAGTATACAACAAACATAATGTCAGGTCTAGATGCAGTTAAGTACATAAGACAACCAATCATTGATCTGTAAAGCTTGACATCCACAGGTGCTCCATCATCATCCTTTCCTAATGAGTTTGAGGCTTTAATGGGTGTGGTAACTGGCTTCATATCACTTAAGTTGAATTTTTTAAGAATGTCAGTGACATACTTATCTTGACTAATGAAAATTCCAGTTCTTGATTGTTTAACTTGAAGCCCCAAAAAGAAAGTTAATTCACCCATGGAACTCATTTGAAACTCATGTGGCATAAGCTGCTCAAATTCTTTCACCATAGACTGTTTTGTAGCTCCAAAAATGATATCATCCACATAAACTTGAACAAGCATGATATCCTTTTTGTCTCTTTTGATAAACAAAGTCTTATCAATTGCACCTCTCCTGTAACCATGTTGCAATAGAAAAGTGGAGAGTCTTTCATACCAAGCTCTGGGAGCTTGATGAAGGCCATACAGTGCCTTGACAACTTTGTAGACTTTGTTTGGATGTTCAGGATCCTCAAAACTAGGAGGTTGTTTAACATAGACTTCCTCTGTAATTTTGCCATAAAGAAAAGCACTTTTAACATCCATTTGATAAATAGGAAAGCCCATATAAGAAGCAAAGGCAAGAAATAATCTTATTGCTTCAATCCTTGCAACAGGAGCAAAAACTTCATCATAGTCCACTCCTTCTTCTTGTCTATATCCTTGTGCAACCAATCTTGCTTTGTTCTTGATGACATTGCCTCTTTCATCTCTTTTAACTCTGAAAACCCATCTTGTACCAATCACTTTCTTTCCATCTGGTAATTCACATAATACCCAAACATCTTGAAGTTTGAATTGAAGAAGTTCTTCTTGCATGGCTTCAACCCAACTCTCTTTAGCTAATGCTTGAGCTATTGTCTTGGGTTCTTCGTGAGAGATTAAGCAGGCAAACAGGCATGTCTGAAGATTCTTATGATTCATCCTGTTTTGTTTATAAACAAAGCTAAGTAAAGCACTATGTTGCTTAGAGAGACCATTAGCTTTT